>VMDO01004138.1:28494-88646 GCA_007922755.1 Pedetes capensis
AAAAAAAAAAAAAAAAAAAAAAAAAAACCAGCATCATGTGTTCAACACCAAGGTCTGCTGTCAGCTCAAGCAGTAGCCAGGTCCCACTGAATTATGGCTGCAATGGATTCTGAATGTCAATGGAAACCACTTCCCTAGGCAGCCCTGTGCAAACAGGGAGCCTTGTAGCTCTCTTCTCAAAGCAAAATCTTTGAAATTAATTAGAACTTTTATACTTTTCATACTGCAATGGTTGGGGTCTAGCCAAATGAGATGCCCTCAAGGCCGCTTTCCTACTGTCCTGATACAAAGTACCTGATTTCTATTAAATAGTGCTAATCTCTTTACCAACCATGCTGTCTTTGTCAACAACTGTAAACACGTTCCTTTCCTGGACAAATTGCAAAATGTTCCAATCATTCTGCTCTGCTTTTTGCTTTCATTTCTCACTGTAAATCTGGCTAAAAGCAGCCAGCAATAATCATGTCATAGCCTGATTGCTATGCTATCTTGAAATTTTCTCTGCCAGGTTAATTAATTCATTACCTTTTAATTTATCCCCCCCACAAAGTCTCAGGACATGGACAAAAATGTAGAGAGATTCTTTGCCACAATGTACTACGAATGGCCTCTAGTTCAACACCCAATTGAGTGTTCCCATCTTAAACCTCATGAGCCTGACCTTCACTGACCACACTTCTGTTAGTATTCTTGGCTAAATTCCCACCAGAATTGCCCATTAACCTCTGCCTATAGAATTCTAGAGCCTCTCTTGCCCAGGTCTCCAAATATTTCCAAATTCCTCCCACATGCCAGTTCCAAAGGATCAGTCAGGTCTAGACATAGCAACAACTGTACTCTGGTACCAGTTCTCTGTATCAGTTACTTTTCTTGTCACTGTAACAGCAAAAAATACCTGCCAGAAAAAATTAAAGAAAAGATGGTCTGCAGCTGGGAATATAGCGCAGTGGAACAATACTTGCCTAGTACACATGGGGTCCAATGTGCAATCAGAGGAGGAAGAGGAGGACGAGGAGGAGGTGGAGGAAGAGATGGAGGAAGAGGAGGAGAAAACACAGAAAATCATGGTGGCATGAATGTGTAGTGGAGGAGGTTTTTGCCGCATGGAGAACAGAAAGCAAACAAAATGGAAATACTGGAAGGAGCCAGGACAAAATACAACCCCTGAGAATATCCTCCCAGTGACCTAATTCCTCCAAGTAGACCCTACCAATAATGCCACCATATTATGAATACATCAAAGAATTAATATATTCATTAGGCCAGAGCCCTCATGATATAATTGTGGCTAGAAACACCATCACAGAGCTGGGCATGATGGCTCACACCTGTAATCCCAGCAACTTGGAAGGCAGAGGCAGGAGGATAGCAGGTTCGAGGCCAGAGGCAGCCTGCATAACTTAGCAAGACCCTGTCTCAAGATTAAAAAATTTTAAAAGGGGGCCTGGAAATGTAACTCAGTGGTAGAGCACTTACAAAGTATGTATAAGGCCCTAGGTTCATCTTCCAGGACCACCAAAAGTAAAAAATAAAAGAAATATCATCACAGACACCCCCAGAAGTGTGTTTTACTGATCTCCAAGGCATTTGTCAATCCAATCAAGTTGACAATTAAGCATCACAGTATAGCACAACTGAGTGAAAAAATAAGACAAATAGTGAGAAGCCCAAGGGCTCAACAGAAGTAGGCTGTGTGGGCTTGGCCCAGAGACTGAGAGGCTCAACACCTTGACACATAGTAACTCACTATCAGCATATGATTGAGAAGCTCCATTTTAGAGTACCGAGAAATACTGAAGGTACAGCAGGCACTCTCAACCAGAGAGTTGAGTTTTTAGGGAAAAATTGAGAAAACCAAATTTACCTTTGGTCCTCTTCTTTCCTGTGTAGCAGTACCTTATTTTCTAGTTGTCATCTAGAATATCACAAAATAGGTCAAACTCTCCATGTCCAGAGTCTTAATAAATCACTGCCTCTTCTTGCTCCTTGCTTGCTCTCTTGCCATAAAAGCAAAGCTTCTTTTGATAAGCCTCCTTAAGATTCAAGCACCCTGTTACTCAGTCAAAAACCTTAAACCATCTGAAATTCCGTATGTCCATCACACTTTCACTTGCCAAAACAGTTACTGGGTGCCCTGTGTTAGGCATGCATGATACAAGATGCTGGGAGCACAGAGATGAATACAGTGATGTCTGCCTCTAAGACACATCAGGTAGGATAGAGTTATATTTTTTAATATAACTCTATGGTAGAATAGTTAACATTTAGTGGACACTTACAAGGGTCCAAGAAATGTACAAAGTGTTCTGCATAGCTTCTCTCACAAGATACATTGATAGAAAATGAATTAAATGAGGTCATTTAGAAGAGTCTTCAAGTTTAAAGTCTGATCAAAGGAAGAAGCAAGCAATAATGTAAAACTAAAAATGACCTAAATTAATGTATGAAGTAGAGAAGAAACTGACAGATTTGGATTATTTTAGAGAAAATGAATATTTTTGAAGGACACAGAGTTAAAGGAATATGAACATAAAATTAATATAATTCAGAGGTATTTGGCTTCAAAAGACCCTGACACTATTTATCCAAATAAGGAAAACTGGAATTAAAGAAAAAAGTAGGCTCAATTTTGTACATCAACATGAGTTACTGGCAATTCATCTAGGAGGAAAAACACTCTCGAAGAGTTAAAAATAAAACCTGAGGTGGAGGAATGGGTTCAGGGGTACAGGAAAAGCTTTCAGAGAGGTATAGATAAGAGTGGAACCAAGTAAATGGATCCTACAATGGTTCAGGGAACTTGCAGAATGAGAAAAAGAATTTGGGGATTTCCAAGTTAGTGGGTTAGAGGCAGCCAGAACTCATCTGCTTCTCCAAGAGACAAAATCAAAACAAGTAGATAGCAGCTGCTTATGGAAGTGGGTGACTGTGGGGGAATGCTGAAGTTCAATAGTGGACATAGACCTAGAGAAACCCAGAGACCCTGAATAGTAGGACAGTATAAGACAGAGCACCCCAGAACAAATTGTGAGTCAGAACAGCAGAGGGCAGGGATAAAGAAGAGGGAGAATCCAACTGAGCACCACTAGCACAGAATTCAGCACTGTGCAGAAATGCAGTCTAAACAGAGTGGACTTGGGATCTGCATAGCAATCTGGCTGTGGAGAAGTTCCTGTACTGCCCAACAAATGCTCCTGGTTCTACAATAGTGAGTGAAAAAGTCTTGTCTGAGGTTGATGCTAAGGGAGTTGGGGGGTCCTGCATTTTTCTATATTCAGGAGTAGTAATATCACTGCACTGACTCCGCTGGAACCTGCCTTGAGACCCAGTTTGTCTTGGGGAGACAACCACTGAAAACTCTATGCAGGAGGAGCCTGTGTGGCTCAGGGAATAGAAGTTGCTTCCCCTTTAGGGATGGTAGCTCAGGAAGGCAACTGCAAGACTTCTGGAGTACAGCAGTTGTGTATTATCACTTGGGAGACAAGTCCTGGAATGCCAAAGTCATGGGTAGTGGACTGCACATAGCTTGCCATTGCTGCCTCCCCAAAAGCAGGTAGTTACAATGCCACTGATTCTTTCTACCGTCCAATTGGCAGCACAAAAGATGCCAGGAGCATGAATTAGCAATTAGCAGGGATCAGCCCTGCCCTTGGAGTGCACAAAGCAAATAGCTCCAGGGTAAATCACTGAGGCAGGTACATGCAAGGAAGCTCTGCATTCCCCTCCAGCTCACACTGGTATGCAGCACAGCTGGAAAGTATTTCAATTGGTTCCAGCCACAAACCACATCCACTAGGCACCTGGCTGTTGTTGTTGTTGTTGTTGTTGTTGTTATTGTTAGGTGCCGTCCAGTCAGTATCCAACTCATAGTGACTCTCTGTACAACAGGGGAAACACTATTGTCAGTGCTTCTCTGCTGTTCATAGGGTTTTCAATTGATTGATTTTTGGGAGGGGGTTGCCAGGTCCTTCTCCCAAGCCTCCCAAGCTTCTGGTATTCCCAGGCGGTCTCCCATCCAGGTACCAACCAGGCCCAACCCTGCTTAGCTTCCAAGATCTGACGGGATTGGATGCCACAGGGCTATGGCTGCAGGCAGGCACCTGGCAGGCAGCACAAATACAAGAAATGGATTTGTGAAAGCTGGACACTGAATAAGGGAGACAGAAGGATTGATAGTTTTTGAATTATGGTGCTGGAGATGAATACTGAATATACCATGGACTGTCAAAAGAACCAATGGAGATGTTCAAGAAGAAGAGCAATCAGAGTGCTTCTTGGAAGCAAGGATGGCTAGACTGTGTCTTATGTATTTTGGACATGCAGTCAGGACCAATCCCTGGCGAAGGACATCACATTTGGGAGAGTGGTGGGTCAATGAAAAAAGGGAAGACCCTCAACTAGATAGATTGACACAGTGTCTGTAACAATGGGTTTAAACATAAATAAGATCATATGCCTGGCACAGAATTGGTGTTTTGTTCTATTGTACATATAGCTGTTATGAGTTGGACCTGACTCAAGGGCACCTTACAACAGCAACAACAACAACAAACCAGAGCCTTTGTTCTCTCCTAGAGGCACATACTCTAAGAAGATATGGAAGAAAGCTATGATCAACATAAGTTGCAAACATCCTGTCTGGCTCATATGGCTGACCATTTGGGAAGAGAGGACATTTTTATTTATTATTAATACATTTTTTGTTATTGCTGTTCTGTTTGTACATACACATATATGTATTTCTCTCTGTGATTGTGGGAATTTTTGGTTGTTGTTATTTTGTTTTCTTTTTTGAGAAGCTGTTTTGTTTTGTTTGTTTGGCTTTTAGACAGGGTCTTGCTACGTGGCCTAGGCTGGAATCAAATCTACAATCCTGCAGCCTCAGTCTCCCAAGGCCAGGATTATAGGCATGCACCACCACATCTGGTAATGTCTCTCTTTTCTTCCTCTTTTAATATTTTTCTTTTTTCTCTTTCCTTCAGTTTTTTTTTTTCCAGTATTGAGATTTGAACTCAGTGCCTCACGCTTGCATGCTCTGCAAGTCCTGCACCACTGAGCTGTACCCCCAGCCCATCTTTTTCCTTTTTGAGACAGGATCTTGCTAAATTACACAGACTGCCTCTGGTCTCAAACTTGAAATCCTCCTGCCTCTGCCTCCTGAGTAGCTGGGATTACAGGCATGCGCCACCACACCTGGCTCCTTCTTTCAATCATTATTTTTATTTATTTTTATTGGTACTCAGGGACTGATCCCAGGGCCTCATGCACACTTTTGCCAAGGACCTCCACTCTTGTGAGATAGACAAAGCAGGTCTCTCAGGATTTAACACAATATGCATTTTATCAAAACTCACTAATCATAGTCAAAGAAGCCACAAGGAAACTAAATTACAAAATTCACTTAAACTCAACACTACATAACAAACCAATATCTGAGGTCACATCTTCAAGAGCAGGCTGCTCACTAACAAAAGCCCAGACATAAAAGTAGAAGAGATGACCATCCAACAGATTGACAAATCTCAACAAGAAACACAGAAATCTGATAAAAAAGGCAACATGACTCCTCTAAAATTTCCTATCTACTAATCCCAAAGATATGAATGTTGATGAAATGCCAAAGAATGCAACAGAATGGGGCTAGTGAGTGTAGCTCAGTGGTTAAAGCACTTTCCTAGCATATACAACACCCTGTGTTTCATCCCCAGCACTACCAGAAAAAAAAAAAAAAATCAAAGGAATGATTTTTCAAGTGATCAATTAGTTCAAAGAGGATAACAAACAAACAAACAACAACAACAAAAAACCCAACTAGATGAATTAAAGAAAACTATTTAGGCTATGCAGCAGTACTACTGTGGTGTCTGATCCTGTCAGATCTTGAAAGCTAAGCAGGGACAGACCTGGTTAGTACTTGGATGGGATACCACCTGGGAACACCAGATACTGTAGGCTTGGGAGAAGGACTCAGCAGCCCACTCCTAAAAAATAATCAGCCATTGAAAACCCTACAAACAGCAAAAAAGCACAGACAATAGTGTTTCACCTGTTGCACATAGAGTCACTATGCTGGATGTCAACTCGATGGCACCTAACAACAACATCATTCAGGCTATAAAAGAGCAACTCAATATAGAAAGAGAGATTCTGAAAAGAACCAAACAGAAATCTTTGAAATGAAAAGTTCAATAAATCAAATTTAAAAACTCAGTCAAAAGCCTCAATGATAAAGTATATTAAGTGAAAGAAGATGTCAGGACTTGAAGACAGGCTTGATGAATTACCATTCATATGGTATTAAGGAAAAAAGAATGAACAGAACATACAAGGTCTATGGGACAATATTAAAAGACCAAACCTACATATAATCAGAACAAATGAGGGAGAAGAGCCAAAACTAAAGGCATGGAAAACCTATTCAGTGAAATAATAGCAGAAATTTCCCCAAATCTTGGGAAAGATATGGCCATCCAGGTACAGGAGGCATTTAAGAGCCCCAGATAGATATGATCAGGAAAAAACCTCTCCACAACACATAATTAAACTGCCAAAAGTATAGAACAAAAAAAGGATACTAAAAGCTGTATCCTGTCAGATTTCGGAAGCTAAGCACGGTCAGGCCTGGTTAGTACTTAGATGGGAGACTGCCTGGGAATACCAGGTGCAGTAGGCTTGGGAGAAGGACCCGGCAACACCCCCCCCCCCCCCCCCAAAAAAAACCCATCAGCTATTGAAAATCCTATGAATAGCAGAGAA
Organism: Pedetes capensis; assembly: GCA_007922755.1. Taxonomy (NCBI): domain Eukaryota; kingdom Metazoa; phylum Chordata; class Mammalia; order Rodentia; family Pedetidae; genus Pedetes; species Pedetes capensis. The sequence continues at coordinate 35,251 of VMDO01004138.1, forward strand.
GCACGACAATAGTGTTTCGCCTGTTGTACTTAGGATTGCTATGAATCAGACACTGACTCGAAGGCACCTACCAATAACAACAACATACAACAAGTTCAAAGCCAGAGGCAGCCTGTGCAATTTGGAAAGCTCTTGTCTGAAAATTAAAAAAAAAAAAAAGGGGGGGGCCTGGGTGCAGATCAGGGGTGGGGCACTTGTGTAGAATACACAAGGCCCTAGGTCCAATCCCCCAACACTAACAACAACAACAAAAATTCCTACAATGAAATAAAAAATGGAAAGACTACATCCCAGCCCCTATGAGATACAGCAAAAGCAGTACTAGGAGAGAAGTTTGCAACTAAGAGTACCCATGCTAAAAGAGAGAGAGGGAGAGAGAGAGCTATTAAATAACCTAATGAGGCATCTCAAGGTCTTAATAACAGAAAAGTAAACTAAACCCAAACCTTAGTAGAAGGAAAGAAATAATAAAGACTAGGGAAGAAATAAATGAAGTAGAGACTAAATGAATAATACAAAGGATCAATGAAACAAAAACTGATTCTTTGAAAAGATAAACAACTTAACTAATCCTTAGCTACAATAACCAAAAGAAAGAGAAGAGCCAAATAAATTAGAGATATACAACAGACACCACTGAAATTCATGAGATTATTAGGGAATATTTTGAAGAACCCCTGTATTAGTCACTTTTTATCATGGTGACCCAATATCTGAGATAAACAATTTAAGGGAGGAAAGATTTATTTTCACTCATGGTTTCAATCCATGGTCATCTGGCTCTACTGCTTTTAGGCCTGTGACAAGCAGAAACATAGGATAAGGGCATGAGAGAAGAAAGGTATTCACCTTAAAGTAGTTAAAAAGCAGAGGGAGAGCAAGACAGGAAGTGGTAAAGGACAAGATATACCTTTCAAAGGCATGCCCCCCACTGACCTTCTTCCTCCAACCAGACCCCACCTCCTAAAAGGCCATTCAGTATGAACACATCAGCAGAATAACCCACTGGTGGAGATAGTGCCTTCGTGATCCAACCACCTCTCAACAGCACCACAGCTGCAACCAAATCTTCAGCCATTTGGGGGATGCTTCATATTTGAATCACAACACTCTATTCCTGGCCCTCAAAAGGCTCATGTCTATCTTGTAATGAAATGTGCATTTGATCCAACTCCAAGAACCCCCAAAGTCTCAAGAGTCCCAGCACTGCTCCAGACTCCAAGTCCAAAGTATCCTCTGGGACCAAATGCAAACTCTTAGCGCCAAGCCCCTGTAAAATCAAAAACAAGTTATATATGTCTAACATATAATGGTAAAACAGGCACATGGTAAACACTCCAATTCTGAGATGAATGGGGGAAACAGTGAAGAGGGATTGGACCAAAACAAGACCCAAACCTAGAAAAGAAAATACTAAATCTTGTAGCTCTATGTCCAGCACATGTTGGCATGATGTGTGCTCCAAGAGGCTTGGCTAGACCCAATGCAGCCCACATGGCCTCTCTCTTAGACGATCTCTGCTCACTGCCTGCAGGTTTCCTTGGGAGACATTCCATGTTCCTGGCATTTCTAATTTCTTGGGGTCTCCACTGCAACTGACTTCATTCTCACAGCTTCACACACTGCTGTCTCAGGAAATGTCCACAAGGACACTAACCCTGGCGCATAATGACCAGCCTCCCAAGCTTTCATTTGAAATCCGAGTGGAAGCATCTAAGGCCCCATAACTCTTACAGCTTGCATGATTGCAAAACCAGCATCATGTGGTCAACACCAAGGTCTACCACCAGCTTGATCAGTGGCAGGGGCCCCTCTGGACCATGACTGCAGTGACCTCTAAGTACCTCAGTGGCTGAGTATGATGAAATTAATCCCAATGAAACAACTTTCTAGGCTTCCTTGTGCAAAGAGGGTGCCCTGGTACTCTGTTCTTCAGAAAAAATATTTCAAATGGTTTTACATCCTTGAGCCTGCAATGGGTAGGGTCTGAACAATGCCTGAGATTCCCTGAAGGCAACTTTCCTACTCTCCCTATGCAAAGTATGTGACTCTTTTTTAGTTGCAATGGTCTCTTCAGTAACTACACCTTCCTTGGTCCCAACTTTATAAATAGGCTCCTTTCATGGCCAAACTGACTTTTCAAAATCTTTCTGGCCACTTTTTGCTCCTGATTCTTTCTGGAAATCTGGCTAAAAGTAGTCAGCAAACATACAGTGCAGCCTGCAACCTGTGTTGCCTTGAAATTTCCTCAGCCAGAATAGTCCATCACCTTTACATTCAGCCTCACAAAAAGTCTCAGAGCATGGAAAAAATGTAAACATGTTCTTTATTATAATGTAACATGAATGGCTTCTAGTCTAATTCCTAATAGAGTCCTTATTTCCATCTGAAACTTCATGGGCAAATCTTCACTGTCTGCATTCTGGTCTCTTCAGTTCCCACAGTACTACTAGCTAAGTTCCACTTAAAACATTCTAAGCTTTTCCTAGCTTTCTCTAAATTTTTCAAAGTTCTCCAGCAAACCAGTTCTAAAGGGTTCTGAAACACATGGCTATCTATAGTAACAGCACTACCAGTACTTCTTGGTACCAATTTTCTATGTTAGTCACGTTCATCACTATGAAAAAAATACCTGAGATAAACAACTTCAGGGAAGAAAGATTTATTTATATTGGCTCATTAGTTCAGGGGCTTCAGTCCACTGTCAGCTGGCTCCACTGCTTTTAGGCCTGTGACATGGCAGAAATATAGTGGCATAAGGGATGATGGAAGAAAGGTGTGTACCTCAAAGTAGCCAGAAAGCAGAGAGAAAGCAAGACAGGAAGGGGCCAGGGGTACGATATACCCTTCAATGGCACATCCTCACTGACCTCCTTCTTTCATCCAAGTCTCTCCTCCTAAAAGGCCATTCAGTATGAACTCTCCAATGGAGTAACCCATTGATGGAGATGTTACCTTCATAATTCAATCACCTTTCACTACTGCCATAAAGCTGTGAACCAAGCCTTCAACCCATGAGCCTTTGCAGGGACACTTCATATCCAAATCACAACAACTATATGCCATAAATTATAAACTATAGAAAAAATGGATAAATTTCTGGATATATATGACCTACAAAAACTGAAACAAAAGGATACCGAAAATCTAAATAGATTAATAGCAAGCAATAAGACTGAAGTAATAATAAAACATCTAAAGAAAAGCCAAGGAATGAGTGGATTCACTGATAAACTCTACCAAATTTTTAAAAAATTAACACCAATGCTTCCCCAAACTATTCCATGAAAAAGAAAAGAAGACACACTTCCAAAGTCATTCTATGAAGCCGATATTACTCTGATAACCACAATCAGATATGGGCACAATGAAAAAAAAAAAAACCTAAAGACCAATATCCTTGATGAACATAGATTCAAAAATCCTCCATAAAATACTTGCAAATAGAATTCAACAACACATTTAAAAGATCATACACCCTGATCAAATTGGTTTAACTCCAAGGAATCAAGGATGGCTCAATATACACAAATCAATAAATGTAATACAGCACATAAATGGAATCAGTAACATGATTCTCTCAGTGGATGGAGAAAACATCTTTATTAAAATTCATAATCCCTCCATGGTAAAAAAGCCCTGAGTAAATTAGGTATTGAAAGATTATACCTCAACATGATAAAGATTATGTATATAGCAGACTCATAGCCAGCATCATACTGAATGGGGAAAAACTGAAAAAATTTCCTTTAAAATCAGGAATGAGACAAAAGTATCAATTCTCAACACTCTTATTCAATATAATACTTAAAAGCTTAGCTAGAGTAACTAGGCAAGTGAAAGAAATAAGAGATACAAATAAGCAAGGGGGAAGATAAATCATCCCTGTTTGCAGATGGTATGATTATGTACTAAAAAAACTCTAAATACCAAAAGATTCACAGAAATGATAAATTCAGCAAAGTATCAGGATACAAAATCAACATACAAAAACAACCGCTTTTCTAAACACCAATAATAAACTCATTGAGACAGGCATCAGGAAAACAATCCCATACACAACAGCTTCAAAAAACAAAAAAAGAATACCTAGGAATAAACCTAACCAAGAAGTTGTGAAAAAACTCTACGATGATATTACAAAACACTGAAGAAATTTAGGACACTAGATGATGGAAAGACTTCCCATGTTTACAGATTAGGAGAATTAATACTGTTAAAATGGCCATACTATCAAAAAGCAATCTACCGATTTCAATGCAATCTCTATCAAACTACCAATGACATTCTTCACAGAACAAGAAAAAAAAGTTCTAAAATTCATATGGAAACACAAAAGACCTCAAAGCCAAAGCAATCCTGAGCAAAAACAGCAGTGCTAGAGGCAGCACAATAACTGATTTCAAAGTATCCTACACAGTGACCAGGCGTGGTGGTGCACGCCTATAATCCCAGAGGCTTGGGAGGTGGAGACAGGAGGATCGCAAGTTCGAGACCAGAGGCAGTCTGCATAACTTAGATAGATCCTGTCTCAAAAAGTAAAAAAAAAAAAAAAAAGGCTGGGGACACAGTACTGCCAAAAAAAAGTACACTACACAGCCAGAGTAACAAAAATAGCATGGTACTGGCATAAAAACAGACACAGACCAATGGAACAGAAGACTCAGAAATAAACTTATGCATCTACAGTCACTTGATTCTGGGCAAAGTTGTCAAAAACATAATGGAGAGAAAAAAACCTCTTCAAACGGTGCTGAGAACATTACAGATCCAGTTTTTCACTGCGGAAACTAGATCTATATCTTCCACTTTATATACAAATCAAAAATAAATCAAAAACTTTAATGTAAGATCTGAAACTCTGAAACTACTAGAAGCAAATGGGAAACTCTTCAAGATACTGGCACAAGCAACAACTTCCTAAATAGCAGTAGAAGAGCCCAGGTAACAAGCACAATAATTGACGAATGCAATGACATCAAATTAAAAAGCTTCTGCACAGCAAAGGAAACAATCAACAGAGTAAAGAGACAACCTACTGGGTAGGAAATCTATGCCAGCTATTCATCTGACAGATGACTAATACCCAGAATATAAGAACTCAAAAAACACCAAAAGAAAAATACAATAAAAAATGCACAAATGATCTGGACACTTCTCAAAAGAAGTGAAAATAGCTAATAAGTACATGAATAAACGCCCAAAATCTTTAGCCATGAGGGAAATACAAATCAAAAATACACTGAGATTCCATTTCACCCTAGCCAGAATGGTTATTAAAAAAAACAAACAAGCAAGCAACAATAAATGTTAGTGAGGATATGGAGGAAAAAGAGCTTTTGTATACTGTGAAAAAGAATGTAAATTAGTACAACAATGAAAAAACAGTACAGAAGTTCCTCACAAAACTAAAAATGGAACTACCATGTAATCTAGGTATATCACTCCTGAGTATTCATCCAAAGGAAATGAAGTTAGCACACAAAAGAAATACCTACATACCCACATTTACTGTGGCACTATTCCCGAGAGCCAAGATATGGAGTCAGCCTAGGTGCCCATCAACAAATAAAGAAAATATGGGGTATTTATACAATGGAGCAGTATTCAGCCATAAAGGAGAATGAAATCTGCAGGAAAATGGATGGAACTGGAGGGCATTATATTAACCAAAATATGCTAGACACAGGTTATCACATGTTTTCTCTCAAATGTGGAAAATCAAAATAAAAATTAACAAAAAGCCTTTGCACAGAATAATGGGTAACTAGTAACATTTAAGAATAAACAGTGAAGTAACTGAAGAGTCAGGAAAAACGTAAACAAGTCAAAGTGAGGGAATCTTATTTTATTATGTATCTATAGGGCTAGTAAATATCATTCCTAAATGATACTCAACATGTATAACTGACAGTAGTACACATTAGTCATTTGGGTGGCTAACATCCAAACACTTTCCTATTTTAAGGTAAATTCAAAAAGAGGCAGCAGGAATATTACCTTCTAACCAGGTAGGTAATTATTTATTTAATATTATCAATGCTGATGGGAGGCATACAGACAATGCTTTTCAAATTTTATGGACCTCTAAGAAAGAAAAATTCCTGACAACTGACAGAACACTTTATGATTTAGATTTTTTCCCCAAATAAAGACCTTTTTTATGCAAGGATTTTTGATCACGTAGTAAGTAAAACAAATCAATAGCCAGTGTTATTACCCAAAGAATTGTGGAGTGTTTGATATACTAACACAGCATTCCACATCACTCATAACATTTTATCACACCAGGGTCCAACTTTACAGCAAAGGAGCAAGCCTGTGACATTAGGGTCCATATTATATACTACAGTACTTTAAAAGCTACAATCCTGAGAGAATAGTAGAACAATCAGTTGTCTGTGGAAAGAACAGTTCATGGGCCAACTTAGAAGAAATTTTTTATGAGGAGAGGGCATCATCCAACAGGAGGACCCAGTAATAACTCTTTGAATCAAAGATCTTTGTATGGCTTATGAATCTTAGAACCAAGGGATGCAAGAAAAAATGACGCATCTGCCATCACATCTCCACTGAGCCAAGTGAGTAATCTGTGTTTTTCACCTTTCTTTCTCCCCCAGATTTAGGTTCTGCGGGAACAGAGTTCTTGATTCCCAAAGAGAACTGATCCGATGGAGAAAACACCAAGGGTACTACTAAATTGTAAGCTACTGCTGTGGCCTAGACACTTTAGGCACCCCATCCCAAGCAAGGGACCTGCTGGTAGGAAGAAGAGTCATTATCCTAGCAGAATGTGTCATTCTAATCTCTGACTTCACAAGACCTGGTAGCTATTTAAATATCAACCTATGTATAAATAACTGGTATGTAAATTTTCTACCAAAGGCCCAACTCTCCTAAATTCTACATATTTGAGTTTGAAAAGAATATAAAGTTAGAATAACTTCATTTAGTAAGCATTTATTTAAATCCAAGCTAGGTACTGTGCTGCAACACATGCATATACATACACAACCCAAGAGATTGTGTTGCTAATACAAAGCTAGGAATAAAAATTAAAAAACAATGAGAATGTAATTAACTTTTTAAGAATACACCTACTTTTTTTTTTTTTTTTTTTTTGCAGTACTGGGGTTTGAACCCAGGGCCTTGCACTTGCATGCTTTGCAAGTGCTGAACCACTGAGCTGCGACCCCAGCCCTTTTTTTTTTTTTACTTTCTTTTTTTTGAGACAGGGTCTCGCTAAATTACGCAGACTGCCCCTGGTCTCAAACTTGCAATCCTGCCTCCGCCTCCCGAGCTGCTGGGATTACAGGTGTGCACCACAGTGCCTGGCAACCCAATTATTTTTAAGAAGAAAAATATTTACCTCTGAATTTCCTCTGGAAAAGTTGCACTAAACAAAAGGGTTTGACGTTGTTCCTTTGATGGCATTCCTGGGCAGGAAATTAACTTCTTCATTTCTGGTCCAAAACCCATATCCAACATGCGATCAGCTTCATCCAAAACTAAATACTTGACTTTGCTGAGACCAATCTTTAAGGATATTTTCAGAGGTAAGAGTGGAAAACACATACTAGTTTACATTAAATTAAATATTCTTTATTGTTCTACCTATCAAAATATTCTTAAGGATAAAAATTAGAAATCAATGTATTAAAATGATGTGAACTATACTAATGATAGATAAACAATACTTTTAGTGTTTATTCCTCAACTTCTCCTAAGGTATAAAACATTTTCTAAACTATAAAAGAAACCAAAACATCTACATCAATACTTCACTGTAGGACAAACTACAATTAATTCAAAGTTCTATTGTCTGCAATCACATGTCAACCATTAGCTTATGCAGCTATCAAAAACTTGAAACATGACCACTGTGACTACTGGAAGAGAATTTTTAATTTTCCATTTTAAAATTTAAATATCCAGAGGCTGGGCGCAGCAGCACACACCTGTAACCCCAGCAGCACAGGAGGTGGAGGCAGGAAGATCACAAGTTTGAGACCAGAGTCAGTCTGTGTAACTTAGCAAGACTCTGTCTCAAAAAGTAAAAAAATGGGCTGAGGGTGCAGCTCAGTGGTCCAGAACTTGCACAGCATGGAAGCACGAGGCCCTGGGTTCAACCCCCAGTACCACAAAAAATAAATAAATAAATAAAAATTTAAGTATCCATATGTGGCTGGGGCTGAGATTTAGCTCAGTTGGTAGAACACTGCTCTGCAGTCTCTGAGGTCCCAAGTTTGATTCCCAGCACCGCAAAAATGGGAGAAGGATGTGACAACCCACTCCCAAGGCAATCCCAAAACAATCTGCCATGGAAAACCTATGAGGGTCGCTATGAGTCACACATGACTTGGTAGCACCTAACAACAACAACAACAACAACATATATGGTTAATGGTTACTTGTATTGGACAGCACAAATCTAGACTTCACTATCTGATGAAATCAAATTCTTTAATGTCAGAAATAAAATCTAGCAACATGATATATCCAAATGTCTTATAACTGGTAAATTATTTCTAACCCCTCTAAATCCTCAATAAATTCTCCATTTTCTAATCACTCAGGAACACTTCTCTTACCTTTGTACGAAAAAAACCAAAAAAACAAAAAAACAACTTTGAGACATGGTCTCACCATGTAGCCCATACTGACCTGGAATTTACTACGTAAACCAGGCTGGTCTTGAATTCACGAAGGTCCTCCTGCTTCAGCCTTCCCAGTGCTGGGATTATGGGCAAACACCACTACACCTGACTCAAACATTTTTCATTATAAATAGAACATATTTGGAAACTTTAGTACTACCACATAGATGGTTTACCAAGAATCTAAGGTGAGTTGCTCTAGATACTTTTTAATAAATATCCTAAAAAAGTTGTTTTTAATGGGCCGGGCATGGTGGCACACGCCTGTAATCCCATCAACTGGGGGAGTCAGAGGCAGGAGGATTACAAATTTGAGACCAGAGGCAGTCTGCATAATTTAGGGAGATCCTGTCTCAAAAAAGTAAAAAAAAAAAAAAAATTGGCTAGGCATGCAGCTCAGTGGTCCAGCACTTGCAAAGGATGCAAGTGTGAGACCCTGGGTTCAACCCCCAGTACCGCCTTAAAAAAAAAAAGTTGTGTTTATGCAGAAAGAACATGTTTTAAGTAATCCCTTTGGAGAAACGCAAATATAGTTCATTCAGGTAAATTTAAAGTACTGATTTAGAGATATAATAATTTGGAATATAAATTCCCATGCGAGTACACAGCCCTAAAATCTCCTCTTAAAGACTTAGAAAATTAACAATACAGGCTAATACCACTCACATGCTTGAATATCAAACAAAATTATTGATGTCACATAAAGTTTCTTCTAAGAGAAAAACTAGTATTTCACCAAGATATCAGAAACTAGATAAAAGTATTTATTGCATTTTTCTACCAGTATAATTGGGTATAAGATATGAGTTCTGGAATCAGACCCAGATTTTCAACCTAGCTCTATCATTTACTAGAAATAACTAAGAGATTTTAAATAAATTATATAATCTCACTGAGTTTCTTTTTCCAAGTATAAAATGGAAAATAATGTCTTGTGGCGATTATCTTGAGAATTATGTTACAATGCATTCCAAGAATCTGAAGGAGCCTAAAATATAAACAATGCTCTAGTCCGTATCTTTCATTACCCCATTCTGTTTCCCCTATTAAAAAAAAACCAATATCACAACTTTGTTAGGTTTCTAAGGCCTACCTTTTCTTTACCTATGATATCCATCAGTCTCCCAGGAGTAGCACACAATATATTACAGCCTTGTACTATTTGTCGAATTGAATGCCCCAACTGGGTTCCCCCATATATAACAACAGCTCTTACACAAGTCCTATAAGATAAGAAAAATAAATGCCATTTTCTCCTTTTGTCGCTGGTGTGTTTTCTGATACAGAGTCTCACTATGTAGCCCAGGCTAGCCTGAAATTCACCATGTAGGCTAGGCTGGCCTCAAATTCACAATCCTCCTGCCTTAGTCTCCCAAGTGCCGGCATTATAAGGCCTACACCATCATGCCCAGCAGAAATCATTTTTTAGTTATATGAAAATTATACTTTTGTTTCTAACAAGATCTAACACAAAATCTACAGAGAAAAAAAATATTATATTCAACTACCCAAAATAAATTTAAATTCTGCCCAGGAAGAAGTTGGAAAGTTAATGCTGAAAACCAAATGATAAACAGGCAAAACATATTTTACAACCTATCTGTTAAAGGGTTGTTCAAAAACTTGAGAAACACTGCTAACCTCCTCCCAAATCTAACCACTTACAAAAATACAAGCAAATGATTTATTAAAAATACAAACATCTTTGAAAAATTTTTAAAAGTTCAGCATTACTTTAAATTGGAAGACAAATGAAAAGATTGAGACAACATTTTCCCTCAGGTGTGATGATACCATCTCTTAACCAGCATGTACAGGAATTAGCATGCAGTAAATTGACACAACCTTGCTCACAATTTTAGTATCTATTAAAATTTTTTAATTTGTATTTTACCCCTTTATCTGAATTCACATCTAGAAATTAACTACTCAGATATGTGCCCACAAATGAGTAGAGATTAATGTACAATAATATTAGTATCGAAAGACTTAAAACTACCTGTCAGTAAAGGACTTATAGTACACATATACTCATTAAAAGAAAAGCCTACAGTTCTATATTAAGCATTATCTTCAACATACATTGTATTATCAGATGCCAGTATTATTCTACATTTACCATAGTTCAATCAGTCCTCTAACTAAAAGACATTTAGATGCTTTTCCATCTTTTACCACAATGTGGTAACAAATATCCATGTACAAATATCCATCTTTGTGCACACACATCTGAATTTATCATGCATATTATTTTTGTTTTTGTAAAAAGAAAATATTTATCTCCTTTTACTTGACTTAAAAGCCTGAAAGCAACACTGTGAGGGTTAGCAAGAAATAATCACTGAGCTAAGCGATCTACATCTACTTTTTCCAAAAGACCTACCAAGTTTGAGGTTAAAGTGATTTTAATAATCACTTTGCTTTGCTCTTGTCTCATTTAAAACTGACTGACATATACAATATAAAAGGCTAACAGTTTCTATATAGGGAGCTCTAAAAACTATAAAGCAAAATACTGTTTCCAATAGAAAGGTAAACAAAGAAAATTCACAAAGAAAAATTAAACATCCAAAAAAACCAAACTCACAACAATAAAATAAATGCAAAATTGAAGATACTTGTAGTTGTTAAAAACACATACAGCACCCAGTCTTCCTGAGCATTCCTCAGCACTCCTTCCTTCAAACATGGATCCTGACTCCTTACCTATGGGCAACGCTGGCTTCCTGAGAATGCAATCTAAGGGAAGCCAGTTGCCATTTTCTAAGGATAATTAAGCATCATTATAGGACAATTTAGTCAACCTTCCAGACAATGGCTGACACCTTACCTGCAACCTTCTAAAAGACTCCAAGCCAGAAGTACCGACCTAAGCTGCTCACCAATTCTTAACCTCTACAAACTATAAAACAGTAATAATGTTTATTGTTTTAAGTAGCTATTTTTATGGAAATTTCTTAAGCAGCAATAGATAATTACTATATATTCTCAATTCTAATCTGTACTCTTTCAAAAGTTTTCGAGGGCTACAAAATCAGATGTCAATTAGAATCACATGCAAATTGGACTACTACTAGAGCTCTCAAGGGAGCTCTCTTGACCATGATCCAATCCATACATGATTCTAACCCCCATCACATTTTGTAGCCCTCTAAAATTCCTGAACGGGAACAGATTAGAATAAAAAATATATAGTGATACCAAATATTGGTAAAGGGTATATAGTGAAATTCAATTTCTCATATACTATTAAAAGAAATGTATATTAGCAAAAGCTTGCAAATAAGTTCATATACACTTCAATATTTTCTTTCTTTCTTTCCTTGTGGTTTTTTTGAGACAGGATCTTGCTACACAGACCAGGCTGAGCTCAAACTTGCATCAACCCTCCTGCCTTAGCTTTCCAAGTGCTGAGATTACAGGCATATGCAACCATGCCCAGCATGTATGCTCTTCAATATTAAAACTGATAACAAATCCACTCTACAGATACATAAAGGAGAAAAACTAGCTGGTAAGGTAGAGTATATCTGTAGTCCCAGCTACTCAGAAGAAAAGGAAAATCATTTGAGCCTGAAAGTTCAAAACATGGGCAACAAAGCAAAACCTCATCTCACAAAAAAAATTAAAAAACAGAAAAACTTTATGTAGTAAGATGTTCATTATGACATTACTTACAATAGCCCCAAGTTTAAAAGAAACTAAATGGCTGGGCACCATGGCTGCTACTTGGCGCACTGAGCCAGGAAGGATCACATGTTTGAGGCCCAAAGACAGCCTGCACAATTTAAGGAGACCATGTATCAAAATAGAAAAGGGGATAGGGGTGTAGCTCAATAGTATAGCACTTGTCTAGCATGCATGATTCCCTGAGTTCAACTGCCTAATACTGAGGGAGAACAAATCCTAAATGCAATAGAATAAATAAAGTTCATACACAAGGGCAATTTCAAAATTATTTAAAAATTAGGTTTGATTATGCAAAAACAGTTTTCCACATTATGAAGATAATTAGTTGGAACACCCCAAGTCCTTTTTTTTTTTTTTTTTTTTTTTTGGCATGGTACTGAGGGACTGAACCCAGGACCTGGTGCCTGCTTTGCAAGTGCTCTACCATTGAGTTGGGTCCCTAACCCCACTTTTATTTTTTATCTTGAGACAGGGTCATACTAAATTACACAGTCTGCCTCTGGCCTGAAACTTGCAGTCTTCTTGCCTCTACCTCTCAAGTCACTGGAATTACAGGCATGTGCCACTGTGCCTAGCCTCAAGTTCATTTTAAAGCATGGATTTAAAAAACACCAAAAAATAGCAATATTTTCACTACTTTCTTATTTTGTATACCTATTACCTAATATTAATAAGCATACTTTGGAAAAATTAAAAGGTTGCCATAAACAAGATTATAAAAAATATACTTCAACCAAGTAATGGCTAAAAATTTACATGAGTACATTAATAATTGAGGAGTTCTCTAAATAAGTGAGAAAAATATCTCTACAGAAAACTTTTTTGTGAGTGGCATTTCAGATGTACTTACCCAAAGGAAAATTTTCTGGCTTCCAAATAAATCTGATTGATCAATTCTCGTGTTGGTGCTACAATTATACACTCTGGCTCCTGCAATTCTTTAAAGCGACTGGCCATTATTCCATCATGCATCATATGAGCCAAAATAGGCAAGAGAAAAGCCGCCTAGAAGTTAAATCCCTAATTTACAAATTTAAAATGCATCACTTTTATTCCTACAGAATGTTATTCCTCATGCCCTTACATCCTTTAAGATTCTCCTTCCATCTTGCTGGTAAATTTAGGATGAGAAATAAAAACAATTTTTACTTCAAAAGGTTAACAATTAGGTCTTCGATCACATATTATACAACATAAAATGTTTGATAAAATTAATCTACCCCATCATAATATTTTTCAATCTTTAAAGAAAATAAGCATACCTACATATTCTAATTAGACCAATAATAATAATTTATTTACAGAGAGGAATATAGATATAATCCGATGCTAACTACTGCATTTAGCAATTATTCTAAATGGACCTTTCAGAGAGAGTAACACAATTACCACAGGCAGGACAACAGTGGACTGCAGGCAGCACACAAAGTTGGAAATCATCATTCAGATTACTAAACACATCACTCTACTGAAGTTACATCAGGCAAGAGAAATTTTTTACCACAGTGTTCTCATTTAAGCATATAAGACATGAAAATCTACCTCCAAAGCCAACTTTAAGTCACTAATCAGCTACTATATGTTATGTTGTTGTTAGGTGCTGTCAAGTTGGATCTGACTCATAGCAACCCTATGTACAACAGAACAAAACATTGTCCTATACTGTGCCATGCCTGGTACTATTGCCAGTGCTTCTGTGTGATTTATAGGATTTTCAATGGCTAACTGTTTTGGGAGTGGACTGTCAGGTCCCCATGCCTACAGCACCAGTATTCCCAGGTGGTCTCCCATCCAAGGACTAACCAGGCCAACCCAGCTTAGCTTCTAAGAGCACACAGAATCCAACGTCAGGGAGGTATGGCTGTAGCCACTATGTGTTATATAATTCATCTATTTTCCCTTCAATTTTATAATGGAGATCAATTAAGATTAACATGGTATGAACTGGGACTCAACAAACCTAAAAACATTCTCCTCTCCTAGAACCCTACTTAACCAACCCCCTAGATTAGTTCTAAAACCAATCTGATCATATCAGATTTACTTTTGAATTAGCATAACCTGAGGCCACTTCATACTAAGCATACAAAGCATACAGCTGTTTCTCACTCCAAGATTGTACCAGTTATATTACATAAATTATTTTCTCCCTCTCTCAATGCTTTATGGCCTTTGGTGCTTTGATCTTTAATCATTTTATTTTCGATACTACTATGTACCAGAAGCCTGCAGCCATACAACTGTGGTGTCCAATCCTGTCAGATCTCAGAAGCTAAGCAGTGTTGGACCTGGTTACTACTTGAATGGGAGACTGCCTGGGACCACCAGGTGCTGTAGGCTTGGGAGAAGGACCCGACAACCCACTCCCAAAAAATAGCCAATGAAAATCCTATGAACAGCAGAGAAGAACTACCAGTAGATTTTTGCCTCTTGTACATAAGATCACTTGTCGGGGTCTGAGGCTTTATATATAGAAAATGATGGTCATGTTCCATAAGAGACAGGATGTCCTGCTGCTCCTTTAAGGACCTACAAAGTGTTTCAGAGCCACTAGACAAAGAAAGTGCTGTTCCTGGGAGAGTTAACTTTTACCCTAAAAAATAAACAGAAGCGGGTGTATGCCTTCAAGGTTGTATGCCTTCAAGGACGGCTGAGGTTGTAGATAATAAGCTGAGGTTGCCAGAAGCAGTTGTAGCCCTCAAGGACAGCTCCTTGAGCTTTTTTGATAATTCCTACATAAGTATGAGAACTGAAAATAAAGCTTTGCTCAAGACCATCAGTCTTGGCCTCTTCGTCTCTTTCATCCTCGGCTCTCCCCTTCCCCCGGCTGGACCGCGGCAGTCACTGTGAGTCGGACACCGACTCAATGGCATCTAACAACAACATGTACTAAAAAGAGTCCAACATACTTAGATTAAGCATCCATAAAATGCAAAAAGAAATAGTTCACTTTCTTCAGAAATACATAATCCCCAATAAAACCAGAAATCAGAAGAAAAAACATGAATATCTCCAACAGATCACTAAAGTTACCTACAAAACTTCTATCCAAAAGAAGAGTTTCAAGCTACATAGGAACAAAAAAGTTCAAAAAGTATTATCAATTTGTACAAAGGACAGACTACATTTGAAAAAATGACTTACAGTTTTCCCAGACCCTGTCTGAGCACAAGCCATCAAATCTCGTCCTGCTAATATAATAGGGATGCTGTATTTTTGTACAGGAGTAAGCTTAGTATAACCAGCTTTAGCAACGTTGTTATTCAGTGTCTGACAGAGATTAGCTTCTTCAAAAGTCTAAAAAGAAAAAGGCAGCAATGATTAAATTCCACATATACACACATCATTTCGTAAACATTCCATTTGAACTAGTCTCAAATTTTGTTTATTCCACTTCATATACTGACGTTACAAATATGTCCCTACACAAAAGTAAATATCTGGAGCCTATTTATTATGACTTGATAGAATTAGAAGTATTCTCTACACACAGTGGTTCCAATTTTTTTCTGCTCCTGTGAAACATAAGATATTGAAAAACCAAAACAAAC
Organism: Pedetes capensis; assembly: GCA_007922755.1. NCBI lineage: Eukaryota > Metazoa > Chordata > Mammalia > Rodentia > Pedetidae > Pedetes > Pedetes capensis. The sequence goes on from VMDO01004138.1 coordinate 51,149, forward strand.
AAAAAAAGAACTCTGGTAACAAGGGCTCACTATAATTTTTAATAGGAGACAAACTGCTCTCCAAATTCTGCTTGAAAAATCCACTCCCCCAAATACACCTTTCTCACATACTTAGGGTATACGAAAATCCCAAGTGAGAGAATCTCTACAAAAACTATCCTTTTTAGTAAATTTAAATAAGGTTCCCATTCTGGTATGGGGAGAAGAGATGAAATCTTGTACTCTCTCTTCCAACACAGCAATAATTCCATCCAAAATTGTAGACACGATTCTAAACTTCCAACCAAAGACATTAGATACTAAAAATGAATTTTTGTGTTGATAGCAATTTAAATATACTATATAGCCAATGTATAGTACACATGACATGGTGACTACAGCAATGGGTTTAAACATTAAAAAAATCGTGTGCCTACCACAGAATTGGGGAGTGTTTCATTCTGTTGTATATAGGTCACTATCAGTCAAATTTGACTCAACAGCACCTAACAACAAACAACATGGTACATATCAACACAAAAACAATACACTGACCAAAATTGCTGGTGGTGCATCATGTCCAGATACTTCTACAAGAATAGTGTCATATTTGTCAAAGTTTATGCCTGTCTGATAATGCGCAAAGATGGAATCCTCATCTTCCGGTGGAGGAGGGGGTATGTAGGTCACTTTTGGTCCTTGTAATTTAAATAAAAAATATATTTTATGTTACACAGACTAGAAGAACAAATAAAAGAAGATAGGCAAAAATTAACAAAGTCAAGTTGTAAAATTTCCCACTGTTTACCACTAGAGGTTTCATTGTTCAAATTTTTAAAATTTAACTCTACTTTTAAACAGTTTGCATTTTTAGTAAAATGTAACACACATTCATGTGGATCACACAAATGTCAACATATACCTTGAATGTCACCACTTTCTCCTCCTTCAGCTTCTGACTTCCAAGAATCTTAAAGGGAATCAAACCAGAGAGAGATTAATGTTTTTAAAAGTCAAGGGAATAAAAGAAACTTCACTATAAAAATCAAACACCCTAAAGTAAAAACTTACTCTTTCCAGAGCCTGTTATTACTTCTTCATTTAAACCTTTGTAACCACCTATTAAAGAAATTCACAGTAAAAATCAGTCAAGATTAAAAGCTGTGCACATCTTTACTTTCACTGATTTGTTTTCAAAGAGGACAAATCCTAAAAGTGGACAAGCACCCTTAAAGTCTCTTCTTACAAATTATACTTGAGAAAATAAATAGAATCTTAGGGGCTAAGGGTATAGCTCATGATAGAGCACTTGCTTAGCATGCATGAGACCCTAGGTTTGATCCCCAACAAGACACACACAGACACAGAATAGCTTTGTAGATGTTCAGTTTTCTTCAGATTTCAAAATGCTGATTTTATGCAGATGAGACTATTCTACATTACCATTTTTTGTTTGAACTGCTACATCTTTTCTCTAATCAGCAAAGGAATTTATTTTGTAAAAATTTGTGTTGAGAGTCCCTAAAACCATCCTCAGGTTGGATGATTTGCTAGAACTCAGAATATAGTCATACTAATGGCTATGAGGGCTGGGATTTAGCTCAGTTGGTAGAGTGCTGCGCTGCAGTCTCTGAGGTCCAGAGTTCGATTCCCAGCACCGCAAAATGGGAGAAGGACGTGGCAACCCACTCCCAAGGCAATCCCGAAACCATCAGCCATTGAAAACCCTATGAGGGTTGCTATGAGTTAGACTTGACTCGACAGCACCTAACAACAACAATGGCTATGATGTACTGCAGGGAAATAACAGCAAAATCAGCCAAGAGAAAAGGAACATGAGGCAAAGTCCTGGTGAGGGGGAACAGGTATGAGCTTCTAAAAGTCTTTTCCCACTGGAGTCATAGAACTATGAAAATGCACCTGAAATGTTACCTATCACAGCAATGCATAGACTCACTACCCAGAATATTCATTAGGGGCTGATAACATATCCACCTTCTGCCTGGCACATATACAACACAATTCCAGACTCCAAGAATGAAAGCAAATATTCAGCATAAACCACACTGTTTCCGTGAAAATTAAGACACAATGAATCACTCTTACCAATTAGGATGGTAGGAGACCCTCCCAAGTCCAACTTCTTAGATGCCAGCTGTGATGGTTAATTTTAGGTATCAACTTAACTAGATTAAGGGATATATAGGTAACGGGTAAGCATTATTTCTGGGCATGTCTGTGAGTGTTTCTAGAAGACATTGGCATTTGAAACAGTGGACAAGAAGATCTTCCCTCACCCAATGTGGGCAGGCACCATCCAATCAGCTGAGGGCCTAGACAGAACATACAGGAAGAGGAAAGGCAAATTCTTTCTTTCTTCTAGATCTGGCCACCCTCCTCCTACCCTTGGGCATGAGAATTCTAAGTTCTCCAGCCTCTGGGCTCCTGGACTTGCATCAGCAACCCCCACCCGTATTCTCAGGCCTTTAGCCTCAGAGTTACACCACTGGCTTCTTTGGTTCTGCCTTAAGAGTTGGACTGAGCAATGCTACTGGCTTTCTTGGTCCTCCAGATTGCAGATAGCTTATATGGACCTTCTCAGCCTCCATAATCGTGTGAGCCAATCCCACTAATAAATTCCATTTTCATTCAACCATCCATCCATATCCTATTGGTTCTGTCTCTCAGGAAAACCTTAATATATACTAGCAAGAAACCAATCTTATAAGGTTTTCAATTTCATTTTTGATTGTATATATGTATGTATGGTTTTTTGAGACACAATCTCACTTTTGATAATCTACGATGGCCCTGAACTCACTCTACAGCCCCAGCTAGTCTCAAATTCATGATCCTCCTTGCCTCCATCTCCCAAGTGCCAGGTTACTGATTAATTTTAGTTGAAGAGCAATTTGACATGTTAACTCTTTTCTATAAACTCCTTTCTAGTTTTTTGATAACAAGGCATCTATTGGGTCACTCTTAGGTATTATGGTTTCATAAGATTCAAAAGCTTATCAGATATAACATTTTTCGTATGTGAGCTCTCTAATTTCCTTCTTCTATAATGTCCACAGATCTCAAAATCCTCCTTCATACCAAATGTGTGTATGTGTGGAAGATCTGGTTTAGCTAGTCTTTTCTCCCAATGACCTTATGGCCTTATGCATGTTAGGCAAGTGTTCTACCACTGAGCTGCACCTCAACCCTTACCACCACCTTGTTTTCCTCATGCCTGTTTTCCTTTATGAGACATTTTTTTTTTAAGTAGGGTCTCTAGATGCAACCAAAGCTGGTCCCAAACAGATGATCCTCCAGTCTCAGCTTCCCATGTAGTAGGATTACAGGCATGTGTCACCATGCCAGACACCCAGTTCCTTTTTATTGACACAAGATCTCACTAAGGTGTGTAGGCTGCCTCTGGCTTTGAACGCGTGATGCTCCTGCCTCAGCCTCCCAAGTGGCTGGAAATACAGGCATGAGCCATAGTGCCTAGCATGGTTTAACTAGTCTTTAATAAACTTATTCTATACTGAAAAATCCAAGAAGTCAGGAAAGGAGGAGTTGTCACTTTGAATACTCTCAGGCTAACGGTTATTGAGAATATTTGAAGACCAACAAGTTTTATTGGTTTACTAATTTGGAGAGCATTTTAACTTTTATACATGATTTAAGTATTTGCACTCTGAAAAAAAATTTTCAGTTTAAAAAATCACGTATATTGAACTAGCTTTATTCCTTATAGAAAATCAAATAATTATTCCATTAGGAAAAGCATACTTTAAAAATGATTTGTACATACAAACATACCTCAATATTTAACATCTGTACAGCATCCCACTTTTTAGTTAAACAGTTATTCATTGATAATTTTTAGGTGATTTTCAGTTTTTACTTAGTATAAATAATTCACATCCTTGTACATGTATTTTCAAATACACCTATAGTATATAGTTCCTATAACGGAATTGCTAGATCAGAAAGAAAATAACCTGGATAATATTAAGGAATTTTCCAACACAACCTGTGTAAATTTATACTTTTCAGTGTATAAGGCCAGAAGCAGTTACCTTTACCTTCAAAATTAAATACAGATTACAATAATATTAACCTCTGATAGGCAAACCAAGAAAGAACTTACCTCGCCCACTTACACTGCCGCTTTTGCTTTGGTAAGTGTCCCCATTACCTGTAAGGCATTGTTCTGCATATATTTAGAGAAAACACAACTCCCCCTTGAGCACATAAAACCAAATAGCTATTTCTAGACAGTCATGGTGGCACACACCTTTAATCCCAGCAACTTGGGAGGCAGAGGCAGGAGGATCACAAGTTCAAGGCCAGAGGCAGTCTGTATAACTTAGTGAGACCATGTCTCAAAAATACAAAGTAGGGAGAAGAGGGTCATGAGAGGGTAAGGGGGAAGTTAATGTGAACAATGTACAATGAAATGCATGTATGGAAATGTCATGAGATCCATTAAATTGTACATTCAAAACTACTAATAAAAAAGTTTTTAAAAGTACAAAGTAAAAAGTAGGCTGAGGGTGTATGTAGCTCATGGTTAAGAGCTTGCAAAATGCATGCATGAGGCCCCGAGTTCAACTCCACAGTACCACAAAAAGAAAAAAAAAACAGTTATTTCTATTCAATAGGGTACTTAGTATTTTCAGTCTCAACCATTTTTTCTACATTTACAACCATTTTCTACATCTACAACCATTTTCTACATTTTCCTTCATTTGAACATTTTTCACCTATAACTGTGTTTTGTTTTAGTTTTTCAGTACTAGGGGCTTGAAAACCCAGGGCCTCACTTATGCTAGGCAAGTGCTCTACCACTGAGGTGCAACCCCAGGCCCTTTCTTGAGGTAGGGTCTTGATAACTTGCAGAGACTACCTCTGGCCTTTAACTTGCAATCCTTCTGCCTCTGCCTGCTTAGACGCTGGAACTACAGGTGTGCGCGCCATGGTGCCGTTTCTTTTTTCATTTTCACCTCAAATCACACAAACTGTTTTCCCCAGTTCAGAAACTGTTCTTTAAAATCAATGCAAGTTTTATTTTCCTTTCCCCAATTAAAATAATAATACCTTAAATTAACTAGTAGGTTACATAGGAAAAATAATAGTTCACAAGTTTTATAAAAAGCAAATGTGTCTGTGAATTTTTGCCTAAAGATCTAAAAAGCCAATCTAATATACTTAAGCATTATATATTAGGTTTACTAATCATAGTGCTATGGGAGAAGGACGTGGAAATCCACTCCCAAAGAAATGTTGAAACAATTAGCCACCAAAAACCCCGTGAAGAGCGGAAAAGCACTAACATAGTGCCAGGCAGGGCACAGTGTTGGGGAGGGTTTCATTCTGTTGTACACAGGGTCGCTATGAGTCAGACCCAACCTGATGGAACCTAACAATAATCATAGTGTTAAAAGCATATATGAATGATTGTTGTTGTTGTTGTTAGGTGCCGTTGAGTCAGTATCTGACTCATAGTGACCCTCATAGGGTTTTAAATGGCTGTTTCGGGATTGCCTTAGGAGTGGATTGCCAGGCCCTTCTCCCTATGAATGATTAGTATTCATTAATAAGTTTTATTTCTCACCTGCACCACTTAATGCTGGTCTTTTAGAACCAAAGAGACCACCAGTACGCTGCATCCCCTCATCTTGGTCATATTCACTATCTTGATTTAGAAAAAGTAAAATCAGATTGTTATTTTTAAAAACTTTTTAATCATTCAGTAAAAAGGAAAAAGTCAAGTTTATGGTGTCAAAAGCTAAAAGATGTAGGGTAAGTCTTAACAAGAACCACAATGACTACTTTCCTAAGTTATCATACAAAGGATTTCTCTACAGATCATATAGTTCAATTACAAATTACTTCCTAAAAAATTATTACAACTGGCCGGGCATGGTGGCGCACGCCTGTAATCCCAGCGGCTCGGGAGGCGGAGGCGGGAGGATCGCAGGTTCGAGACCAGAGGCAGTCTGCGTAATTTAGCAAGACCCTGTCTCAAAAAGTAAAAAAAATGGGCTGAGGTGCAGCTCAGTGGTCCAGCACTTGCAGAGCATGCAAGCGCGAGGCCCTGGGTTCAACCCCCAGTACCACAAAAAAATATATATATATATTATTACAACTCTTTTATAAAACACATTTGAGCCAATGCCATGCCAAAATATTATGTAAGCAAAAGTTACATCTCTTCCCCAAAGTAGCACTATTATCACACCCAGAAATGTCACACTGCATCATTTCACTGCTTTTTCTCCAGAATAGCATCTCTGTTTCCATTATTGCCAAGTCTAATGTTACTAGTCCTGCACAGAACTCTTCAGATCTGGATACTTTATTAACTTGCTGTCATTATTAAATAATTATTACAAATTTACTGATGTTTTGAGCTTCCACAATCAGTAATCTGTAAGAAACACAAACACTGAACAGTGACTCCTGAAGATAGACCTTAGCTAAAAAAAAAATGGCTGAAAGAATTTAGGGTAGAAAGCTGCAATGGTAAAAGAATCAGTGTTGAAGGGAACAGCCACATAGAAGGCCACCTATTTATGAGGTCAACCATATTACCAAGACTCCAAAACACATAAGAACATGTAATACTAAAGAACTGGGTCACATCAACTTCAGAAATAATTCATGTGTTCCAATTTAACCAATATGCAATTACATATCTGTCAAAAAATAATGTTTTATATAAAACATCAATAATTAATTTGTATCAGCCACTGGGTTAAAATATTTTCATTTAATCTTGAACAATTTTGTGATAGGTTTTTAAAAATCATTTCTTTTTTAACAAATAAAGCACATAATTTGCAATTCACTACTAACTTGGTCTTCCTAGACCAAATCCTCCACGGCAACCTCGGAAACTACCTCTTCCACCTCTTCTGGATGGCCCTGAAGCTTCTGAATCATTCCCATCTTGATAGCCTATAATATTAAAACACACACACAAGAACAACACAAAATTACAACAACAACCAAATTTAATTTACGGTTTTCATAATTCTATATCTGCCATTGAAAACCCTATGAACAGCAGAGAAGCACTGACAATAGTGTTTTCCCCTGTTGTACAGAGGGTCGCTATGAGTCGGATACCGACTCAATGGCACCTAACAACAACAACAACAACAACAATAATTCTATGGCTTTAAGTAAGTATGTGATGGCATAATGAGTAGTTACTAAAAAGAAATGCCACAACTGACCTATAAATATTCTACTTTGCTAATGTAAATAGATATGGCTACAATTAGAAAAACCCATTACTTGCTTTGAGAAACAAAACTAAAATCAAATGTCACTTGAATAAAACACTGAAAGCTACCACAACTGCATCATTAAGTACATTTCTACAATCTATGTTGTTGTTATTGTTAGGTGCCATCGAGTCGTATCCGACTCATAGCGACCCTTATGGGGTTTTCAATGGCTGATTGTTTCAGGATTGCCTCGGGAGTGGGTTGCCAGGTCCTTCTCCCATTTTTGTGGTGCTAGGAATCGAACTCCGGACCTCAGAGACTGCAGAGCGGCGCTCTACCAACTGAGCTAGATCCCAGCCCACAATCTATAGAAGGATTAAATAAATCCTAGGCTTACATTTGTTCCCTATAGAAAATAGTAAACATCTTAATAAAAGCACTGACAGGTATGCACATATAATGTCTTGTATCCTATTACAAACAACTAATTTTTAATTCAATTGGAAACCAAAACTATTAGTAGTGACAGTTCAATTAAAATTTGATTCCATGTAAGGCAAAATCAGATCAATTCCAAACCAAAGTACCAACTATGCAGGAAATAGAGAAAATGAGAATGTTTAGTTGCATTTGCAACTGTTTTACACCTAAAGACAATGATCAGTAAAATCCGACATATTGTATTTCTTGACAGTAGATTATGCGTTCTTTTGTTTTGTTTTGTTTTGTTTTGTTTTGTTTGCGGTACTGGGGGTTGAACCCAGGGCCTCACGCCTGCATGCTTTGCAAGTGCTGGACCACTGAGCTGTACCTCAGCCCATTTTTTTTACTTTTTGAGACAGGGTCTCTCTAAATTACACAGACTGCCTCTGGTCTCAAACTTGCGATCCTCCCACCTCCGCTTCCTGAGCCACTGGGATTACAGGCGTGCGCCACTGTGCCAGGTGAGATTATGCATATTTTAAAGGCCTGTCTATAAAATGAGACAGAACTATTTCAAAGTAGACTCACGTGGCTGAGGCTGTAGCCCAGTGGTAAAGGATTTACGCAGCATGCAAGAGGTCTTGGTTCTACCTTTAGCATTGCTCTCCGCAGCCCCTCCAAAAACAACCCCTCAAATTATATTCACAGTTACGTATCTATTACCTAAACCTTAACCTCCTCTATATGTCAGCAATCTATGCATCAATAATTACACCTACTTTTTAACTCTAAATTATTTATTTGTACCTCCTTCTCTTTTAAAAATCCTTGTCAGGGTTGTCTCTTTCAAAAAAGTTTACCTTCTGGATCTCTCTTTTTTTTAATGTGGAAGTTACCTTCATGCAAGTAAAAATATAAATCATATATATGTTTAAAATATAATAAAATGGCCAGGCATGGTGGCACACATCTAATGCCAGCACTTGGGGGGCTGAAGCTTGAGGATCTCGACTTTGAGCTCGACTTTGATGTAGCCTATGAAGCTTACCAACTCCCTGTCTCAAAATAAAAAATACAAAAGGACCTAGGGATGCTATTCAGTGGTAGAGCACTTGGTCAGCATGAGTGAGGATGTGGTTTCAACCTTCATTACTGAGGGAGAAAAAAAAAGCTAGCTGTATTAGCTGCATCCCATAAGTTCTGATATGTTCCATTTTTACTAAGTACTAAATAGTTCAGTATTTCCAGATGAATTGTTACCTACAACCTGAGAAATACAGTTTCCAAACCACAAAAGTTAGGCAAATTATTGATTTCTGCTTTTATGGTACTTTAACACTGTCTATGATATATAAATGCTACAGTATTTTTAGAACTTTTGTGGCCTTAATAGATGGTCAAATTGCATGTTTTTTCAGTATATGCTGATGAAGTGCATATACAATTCCAACCAGAAACATTAAATCAAGCTTGATAACTGGTATACAAATATTTTGTATTCTTATTAATTTCTGATTTGTTCAGTCTATCAATTTCTTGTGGAAAAAGGGCTAAAACCTACCAAGACTTGCAAATTTTTCTTCACAACTATGTCTATTTTTGAATATGTATTTTAAGAATTTCTTTAGATTCAAACATGTTCAGAACTGTAATGTCTTCCTGGTCAATCAAGTAATTATTTCTTTACCCCTAAGATTTACCCCTAAGATTTGTATTATTTTTTCTCTCCTATTTCTGTAACAACTTTATTTGGTTAATACTGACCTGATACTTTTTCCTCTTTGTATTCAACTCTGCAACAAACTATACCTGCCTATATTATGATTACAGGAGAAGGATGTGGCAATCCACTCCCAAAACAATCCTAAAATAGTCAGAGATTGAAAACCCTATGAGGGTCGCTATGAGTCAGACATGACTTGACACACCTAACTACAGAATATTATGATTACTAATATATGGATTTTTATTTCTACCATATTATGTTTTTTCTTTACTGAATTTTTTCAGTTTTTTGTTCTCCTTTCTATATTTCTATTTATTTTTTCCCAAGTGGTAATACATATTTTTATCATTCCATCATGAATATTTTGGAAATATTTAAATTATTTTCAGTCTAATCTCCTTCCTTTAGAATTCTGCCCTTACTAGATTTTCTACATTACTGAGTTATGCATTTTTAATTATCCTTTCTCTGATTATCCTTCAATTTTACCTATATAAGAATTTTTTTTCAGCCAGGCACTGTATCATATGCCTATAATCCCAGCAATGTGGGAGGCAGAGGCAGGAGGATCACAAGTTTGAGACTAGAAGCAGTCTGCATAATTTAGCAAAATCCTGTCTCAAAAAGTAAAAAAATGGGCTGGAGGTGCAGCCCAGAAGTATAGCACTTGCAAAGCATGCAAGCACAAGGCCCTGGGTTTAACCCCCCAGTACTGCAAAATAAATAAATAAATAAATACATAAATAAATAAATAAGGGAAAATTTTTCATTTCCATTAATTTTCATTTCAGACCTACAAATCCCTCAACTACGAGTATTTTAGTTCTTTTGTGTTTCTAAGATCCCTAGTCATTACTGCTAGTTTATACAGTCAATATGTATTGATGTTTACCAACATATTTACCAATTTCCCTTTTTTGGCTCATCACTGATTCTTTTTTTTAAATCTCCCTTTATTAGTAAATAATGATGGGTACAGTGTAATACAACATTGGCTTTTTCCATTATGCGTCCTTTACATTACTTCGGGCAGCACTTTCATCAACCCACAAGATTTATGGAGCCTTATGACTCATATGTAGTAAAACGCAAATGCATATTTAGGTTACATTCCCCTATTTTCCAATGTACTCATGAAGTTGCATTGTTTACACTGAGATTATCCTCTCCCCCTTTATTCCCTCTACATTGACTCTCCTCCCCATCCTACCTTCTGCAATCTTCACTCTGCTAGTTCCCTCCCTCCTTCCTTCTACTCTTTATATTGTCCCTTCTTTGTGCATTTTTTACATATCAATTTATGATCACTGATTCTTCTTTCTTGTTGCTGCTGTTCTTTTTAGGTGCCCTGGAGTCAGGTCTGACTCGTAATGACCCTACTTACAACAGAGTGAAACACTCTGTCACTGTGTCAATCCATCTAGTTGAGGATCCTAGTTGAGGATCTTCCTTTTTTCACTGACCTGCCACTCTCTCAAATATGATGTCCTTTTCCAACGATTGGTCCCTCTTGACAACATGTCCAAAATATGTTAACAAGGCACAGTCTAGCTATCCTTGCTTCAAAGGAGCACTCTGGTTGCATTTCTTCTCGGATGATCTGTTGGTTCTTTTGGCAATCCACGGTATATTCAGTATTTGTCTCCAGCACCATAATTCAAAAGCATCAATTCCTCTCCTGTCTCCCTTATTCAAAGTCCAGCTTTCACAAGCATATGATACGACTGAAAATACCATGGCATGAGTTGGGTGCACCGCCATCTTCAATGTGACATCTTTACTTTTTAACACTTTTTAAAGAGGTCTTTTTCAACAGCTTTTCCCAATGCAATGAATCTTTTGATTTCTTGACTGCTGCTTCCGTGACTGCTGATTATAGAACCAAGTAAATAAAAATCTTAGACAACCTAAATCTACTCTCCATATATCGTGAAGTTGCGTACTGACCCAGCTGTAAGGATTTTTGTTTTGTTGATATTAAGGTGCAATCCATACTTAAGGCAGTGTTCTTTGATCGTCATCAGTAAATCTTTCAAATCCTTTTTCCCTTTGACTATTTCTAATTTTCCTAGATTCATACTATGTAAATTCCGTGTTCCAATTATTAACAGATGTTTACAGTTCTTCCTTCTCATTTGAGTCATGTCACATCTGCAAACGGAGGTCCCTGGGGCTTTACTCCATTCCCATCATTAAGGTTGACTCTTTTTTAAGGAGGCACCTCTTCTCCAGTTGTCTTTTGAGTGCCTTCCAACTTGGAGGGCTTGTTTTCTGGCACTATGTCTGACAGTATTTCTCTGCTATTTGTAGGATTTTTCAATGGTTAATTTGAATGATTTCAGGAGTGGGTTAGTCATGTCCTTCTCCCTAGTCTGTCTTACTCTGGAAGTTCAGCTACATCCTGCCCATCATGGGTAACCCTGGTGGTATCTGTAAAACCAGTGGCATAGCTTTCAGCATCACAGCAACATGCAAGTCCTCATACAGTAAATTGAGAGACACATGGAAGTCTTATTTCCTAGTCTTTCTGTATTCAACTGCCTTCTTACTACGGAATATGATTTAGCAGTTCTTTCCACAATGGTCTGAGAGTATTCAACTGTTTTTACCTGAATGGCATCATTTCTCCACAGCACCTATCTGAATACAGCAGTTTGGGTTCATAACTATTCTGTCTCAGGATTCTGAATCTATTACTGTAGTATATTCTGACCCTTATCTTTCCTGAAGAAAAAATTCTGTTGTCAAGATACTGTTCATTTAGAGGTGAATCTTGTCTTTTTTCCCCTGATACTTTCAAAAGGTTTTTTTAATCTTTGAAATATAATTTCAATACATATATAAGGGTATAAATTTGTTTTTATTTAATTCACATGGGACTCATGACTCTTTATCCCTGGAAAAATCTCATCTACTCTCTTTGATAGTCTTCTTTCCCCTCCCTGTCCTGCCCCCATTTTCTGTTCTCTTCTCTGGAGCAAGACATAGGTTGGACAAGCAGGCATTCTCATCCTGTTTTCCCTGCTAATTGCTTTCATATTTTCCATTTCCAATTTAGAGAATTTCCTCAGATCTGTATTTTGATTCCCTTTCTTTATTCCTGTGTTTAATTGTTTTAACCAATCCATTGTTTGTAATTTTAATCACTATTCTTTTCTATAAGTACAAAATGGATCATTTTTAAATCTGCCTGTGTGAGCCAATAACTATGCACTACTTCAGCACTTCTAGTACTGTATCTTTTGCTATGAATGTATCTATTCAGAAAAAAAACAAACATAAATAAACATGCTACTTTCCTCCAGAATTAGTACCAGTTCCAAGTTACATTAGAAGAATAATAACTAGCGGTAGAAATAACACAGATCAGAAGTCTGTACAACCTTTTTTAAAGGGAAAAACAGATACCTGTTGTATCCCACAAAATCTTAAAAATTATCTCTGTTAAATAGGTTGAAAGGAAGAATAAGATACAAAGTTACAAATAAAATACATTCACACTTCCAATATAAAAACTCAATATTGAATAAAAAGTAATTAAAGCAAGCATACTGAATTTTTATAAAAATTATGGACAGGAAATATATACACCAATGTCAAAATAAGTTACTTCTGGGAAAAGGAAGATTCAAAATGTAAAGCTATGCCATTTTTTGGGCCATCCCACAATTCTAATTGGTTTTTGTAGCTTTGAAATAATTATGACAAGAATGTTGCTGCTAAATCTAGGTAGTAATTTGTGTATGTTTATAACAGAATATTCTTTACTTTTCTGAGTCATTAAAATATTTAATAATTAACCACTTTAAATATCACTTTTCATAAAATTAACATTTGGGGGAGAGGCAGTGATTAGGATCAATCTCAGGGCCTCATGCATGTACTGCCACTCAGCTATACCCCTCTGCCAACGTTAACATATTTTTAAAAGTAACGAGACCTAAATACTGCATTTTATAAGGGACAGCTAACAATCTCTTGTAGTTCTTGAAAATGTTTAGTAATAATCTTCAGAAAGCAATGTTTATAAATCATTTAACCCTTGTGTAAAAGAAACATAAGCATCTTTTTATCATTTACAAAAGTACCTACCAGAAATTTATTAGATAACTAAGCCTTCAATATACAAAATTCAAATGTATTTTTATATACTATCAAACAAAATGATAAGATTTAAAGGTATGCACCACCATCATCAATGAAAATGGCAAAGTAACTCACTCCAAATTACACTACTCCAAAAAAAGGCAAAACAAATAAAAATAACAAAACTGTCAAAATTAACTTTTTTCTAAACTCTCAAAATGTATCAAAGGCTTGCAGCAACTCAGGGAACATTTAAAAAATCAGTAAATTTGAGGGCATCTCTTACCATTCTCATTCGTGGTTATATAATCAAAATTTCTGAAAACAGGGACTCACACAGATAATTGTAAGAGAATGTTCATAACAACATTATTCACAATAGCCAAAAAGAGCAAACAACCTAAGTGTCCCTCAATATAAAGAAAATGTGGTAAATACATATAATAGACTATTACTCAACCATAAAAAGGAATATGTAGTTCTGATACATGCTACAACATGGATAGACACTGAATTTATGTTAGATAAGCTAGACATGCACAGTAAATACCGTATCATTCCACTTGTATAAAATATCCAGAACAAGTAAATTCATAAAAGAATGTAAAATGGTGATTACCAGAAACTGGGTGTGAGCAGATACTGCCTAATGGGAAGGAGGTTTCTGTTTGGGTGATGAATGGGGTGATGGTTTGTACATGTATTTAATACCATGTATTACACACTTTAAAATAGCTTAAGTGGAAAATTACAGATACCTTCACAATGATAACAGTGAAAATTTTACCAATTTGATGAAAAATATCAATCTACATATCTAAGAAGCTCAACTCAAAGAAGGATAAGCCCAAAGAGATCCACATCTAATGCATCAATATACAACAAAAGCAAATGGTGCTGGGACAAATGGGTATCTACAAAACAAGTTGGCCCCTTACCTCACACAGTATACTAAAATCAACTCAAAATAGATCAAAGACTTAAATGTAATAGCTAAAGCTATAAAATTCTTGAAAGGACAAAACATAGGCAAAAATCTGCATGACTTCAGATTTGGCAACAGTTTTCTAGATATGACACCCAAAGAACAGCAATGAAAGAAAAAAAACCACATCAACTAAATTGCATAAAAGATTCAAATTTTGTCACTTCAAAAGATACCAGTAAGAAAGTGAAGATAGCCATGCATGTGGCACATAGCTGCAATTTCAGCTACTCAGGAGGCTGAGGAAAGAGGATCACAAGTTTGAGGCCAAATGCAGCCTGCACAAGCTAGTGAGACAGTCTCAGAATAAAAAATAAAAAGGGGCTATAGCTCAGTGACAGAGCACTTGCATAGCATACATGAGGCCCTGGATTCAACCCCACAGTACTGCAAAAAATCAAAGATAGTCCAACAGAAAGTGAGAAAATATTTGCAAATTACATATCTGAAGACACTCCTATCAAGAATACATACATAACTCTTAAAACAATAAAAAAAAGACCCAATTGTTAAAAGGGCAAAGAATTTGAATATATTTCTCCAAAGGTATACAAATGGCTAATAAGCACATGAAACGCTGTTCAACATGATAGGTGTCATAAAATGCAAATAAAAATGCAAATGAAAAACTACTGCACACTTAGTACGATGGCTATAATCAAAAAGTTAGATAGTAGTAGATAGTAGATAGTAACTAGTACTATTGAGAATGTGGAGGAACTAATGCCCTCATACGTTAGAGGATGTACAGGTAAAATAATGCAACTGCTACAGAAACAATTTGGCAATTCCTCAAAAAGTTAAATATAACAGGCTGGGATGTAGCTCAGTGGTAGAGCACTTACCTTGTATGTGCAAGATCCTGGGTTTGATCCCTAGCACCACAAAAAAAAGTCAAATATAAAAATTACTACATGACACAGAAGTTCACTCCTAGGTATATACACTGGAAAAATGAAAAATATGTGCACTCAAAAATGTGAATAAAAATGTTTACAGAAACATTGGTCATGGTTGCCCAAAGTAGAAACAACATAAATGTCTATCAGCTGAAGAGTAAACAAAATGTAATATATCTATACAATGGACTTTTACCCAGCCATAAAAAAGAATGAAGCACTACCACATGCTTCACTATGGATGAATTCTGAAAACATTATGCTAAATCAAAGATGACAGACATAAAATATCATGTATTGAATAATTTAATTTATATGACATGTCTAGAATTAGCAAATCCACAGGCTAATGATATGCAGAAAAGGACAAATGTGACTAAGTGCTAATGAGTATAGGATTTCTTTTGGGTGAGAAGAAAATATTCTAGAATTAGATAGTGATAACAGTTGTACAACAGAGTGAACATATTAAATATAATATAAATGCACCCTTTATTTCATGGTACTTGAGGGTTGAACCCAGGGCCTTACACATACTTTGCAAGAGCTCTACCAATAGACTGCACCCAGCTCATTTTTTTATGTTATTTTGAGACAGGATCTGGCTATGTTATGAAGGATGCCTCAAATCTACAATCCTCCTGCCTCAGCCTCTTGAGTCCCTGGGATTACAAGCATGCACCATTGTGCCTGGCCTAAATGTACACCTTAAAATGGTGAATTTTATGTTACATGAAGTATTTGCTCAATAAAAAGTAGTATGCATCACAAAATACCAGAAACTCAAGTGTGGGAAGATGCATAAAGACTCCACAGTAATAACTATACAATATGGCTAGAAAAAATTAAAAGCCTACCTGGGTGCTGTGGCACATGCCTGTAATCTCCACGACTCAAGAGGCTGAAGCAGGAGGATTCTGAGTTCAAGGCCAGATGCTGCCTGTGCAATTTAGCAAGACCTTGTCTCAGAATAAAGAAATGGAAATAAAAAGCAGAGGCTAAGGATGCAGCTTAGTGGTGGAGCATCCTGGGTTCAATCTCAATACCCAGTACTGAAAAAAAAAAATTAAAAGCCTAAATAAATAGGGAGATTCACAGACTGAAGACAGAATATTGTACATATGCTAATTTTCTCCAAATTAACCTACAGATCTAATGCAATCTCAATAAAAAAAACACATTAGGTTTTTGTAATGGTCTAAATGTCTGTGCCTTCCAAAATTCAAATGTTGAAATCCTACCCCCAAGGTGGTAGAATTAGGAGAACAGAGTCCTTATGAAAAGGATTAATGTTTAATAGGAACATATGTAATTCAATAAAATCAGGAAGTTTTTATTTTAAGTATATTCACAGTAAATAAAGTGGGTCACGGTTAATGAAAAGAAAACATGCACAATCTTTTTTGCTCATTTTCATGAATTTTATATGATTTTCTGAAAAAAATAGATATAATCAAGGATGCAACATAGTTTCCAGTCCAAAAGTGAAATAATACAAAAGTGAGGGAACTTGGACTACTTCTCATTTGTGGTTTGTACACCTTTCTGAAGGTCTGGCAATTGATAAAACAGATTTCCTTCCTCCTTCAGGTCTAGGTAACAATAAAGTTGAGTTTTATGCGCAAACAAAAGAGAAAAGGATTAATGTTCTTATAAAAGCAAGCCCAGAGAGTTGTTATAACCCTTTTTACCATGTGAAGACAGAGAAAAAGCACCATCTATGAACCAGGAAATAAACTCTCACCAGATATTAAATCTGCTAGTGCCTTGGTTTTGGACTCCTCAGGTTCAAGAACTATGAGAAATAAATTTCTACCCCACTTATGGTATTTTGTTTCAGCAGCCAAAACCAAGATAGCTTTTTTTCCTAAAAACTGATAAAGTGATTCTAAAAGTCACATAAAAATGCAAAGGACTAAGAACCACCACCAAAGCAATCTTCAAAAGCACAAATTTAGAAGACTTAACACTACCAGGTATTAGGACCTGTTACAAAATTACAGTAATTAGATAATGTGGCAATTGTGCAAAAACAGAGAAACTGACAGTGGAATAGTGACAAGTTCAAAAACAGATAATATACTGCCACCTAGTTTAGGACCAAAAAAGTCCTCTAACACAGAGTGGAAAAGAAAATTTTCAATAAATGACAATGAATCAACTGGACAGACATCAGTATGGAAAAAAAAATGTATTCTGAGTCCTACTTTTTATAACAAAAACTCCAGATGAATTACAACCTCACTGTGAAAGTTTAAAAAGTCCTCTTTTCTTCTTCTTTTTATTATTATTATTTTTTTGTGGTATTTAGGGGTTGAAGCCAGAGCCTTGCATAAACTTTGCAAGTGCTTTATCACTGGGTTGCACCTCCAGCTCCTTTTTTTTTTTTTTTTTTTTTTAATTTGAGACAAGGTCTCACTAAGTTATGCAAGCTGCCTCTGGCTTTGAACCTGGGATCCTACTTCCTCTGCCTCCTGAGTTGCTCGCATAATAGGCATGTGCCATCTTGTCCAACTAATAAGTTAAAATTCCAAAAGGAAAACCTAAGAATATCTTCATAACCTTAGAGGCAGCACACAGTTCTAGAAAAAGACCTAAAAAAGCAAATCACTAACCATAAAGGTAGAAAATTTGTTCTTGATTAAAATGAATAATTTCTATTTCAGCAAATGATTCCCAATGTATATGTCACATAGGACTTTTCTGTACTATTACTGTAACTTTTCTCTAAGTTTTATATCACAAATAAAGACACCAATAGAAAAATGAGCAAAAGACTTAAACACTTCACAAAAGATGTCCAAATAACCAATAAATGGATGTGATGTTCCATATTTCATTAATACACCAAAAATGCAAATTAAAACCACAATGAGACATACTGAACATCCAGCATGGTTAAAATGAAAGAAAAAGAAAATGCCATGAGTTTTGGTGAGCATGAAGGAGCGTATCTTAAACTCTTTGAGAAGTTTGACAAAAGTTAATAAAGCTAAAATATAGTCTGTGACCTAGCAATTCTATGTGTACCAGTGTCATCAATACTAAGATGTTCATAGCAGTACTTTCCAAACATATTATTCCAAAACATATTATATACTAATGAAAATGATCTATAATTAAAATCAATAATATGAATGAATCACACAAACACATTAAATGGAAAACAGAGACAATACATATTGCATGATTCCTTTGTTCCAAGTGCAAAATCAGACAAAATAAATCTATATGGTAAACCCAGGGTGAGGGGTCATTAATGAATGAAAATGAGCATGAAAGGTGGCTTCTGAGGTGCAAGTAGTTTCTATTTCTTGACCCAGATAATAGTGAATACACTGAACCCAGGTGTGTTCAGTTTGTGAAATTATTGCACTATACACAATTTGTGCATCTATTTCACATTTCAATATAAATTTATATACACATACATTTACTGAGTGACCACCATTAACTTCCTACCCTCAAAATGTGTATGTCTCCAAGGAATGGGTAATAAGGAATACCCTGTAAAATGGATGTATCCCTATTAATCACCCTATACTATCTGTAAGTCAGAACTAAACACATACAGCTGAAAATGGCTTTTTGGCTGCCTCATTGAAATGTGAATTAAGTTGGTTCAATTAAAGCAAAGATAACAAGAAGATACTCACGTTCTCCAAAAAATAATCACAAAATTTAAAATATGGACATTCTTTTTCAAACACTTGTTGTTGTTAGGTGCTGTTGAGTCGTGTGGGACTCATAATGACCCTTATAGGGCTTTCAATGGCTGATTGTTTTGGGATTGCCTTGGAGTGGATTGCCACGTCCTTCTCCCGTTTTTTGTGGTGCAGGGAATCGAACTTGGGACCTCAAAGAATGCACAGCAGGGCTTTTCAAAAACTAGGTATCAAAAATTTCTTGTTTATAAAAAAGAGCCAGGCACCAAAAGCAATGTAACAGGTTCACAATGGAAATAGCAAAAGCCTTACTATTCTGTACCCCAGTAACATTTATTAGTTAAAAAAAAAAAAATGAGCCAGGTGCAATGGCACATGTCTCTAAGCCCAGCAACCTGGGAGGCTGAGGCAGAAGAATCACAAGTTAGAGGCTAGAAGCAGCCTCCATAACTTATCAAGACCTTGTCTCAAAATAAAAAAAAATTTTAAATAGGCTGTGGGGTGCAGCCCAGTAGTGGAGCACTCACAAAGTATGTGCAAGGCCCTGGGCTCAACTCCAAAGTACTAGGGGGACAATAAAAGGAAAGAAAGAAAGGAAAGAAAAGAAAAAGAAAAAAGTAGGGCTGGGGATGTGACTCGGTGGTGAAGTGCTTGCCTAGCACAAATAAGGCCCTGGGTTCAATGCCTAGCACTACCAAAAAGCAAAATGCTAAAAGATGTGTCTATTTTTTTCCTTAGCTAAACTATTTTTCTACCACTACTTCTTTGAAAAATTTTCACAGTGAGACTCAATTTAGGAGACAACATTCCCTCATTCTGAAATTCAAAAGTTCTAGCTTCACCAGGGAAGGTCTATTAGTGAGCTAAGTACCTCTCTGAAGGGCAAAAGGAAAGGACGTTCCCATGCTGCAGCTACAATACTTATGTGTCTATCACAAAGTTCCAAACAGAAAACACTATCTCAGATTTGCATATCTGTAACAATTTTATAATAAATTCACTGTTTTTGAGGGTTCTGTTGCTGTTCTAACATGGTTCCTTACGTAATTGAGAAGCATGATAATTTTTGTACCACCTTACCTCAAATTCATAAGAGGTAGAATTAGTAGAGTATAATGGAATATTGTTAGATTTCAACAAAAAAAATAATCTACAATATCTTCCCTCTCTCAAATTTCCAATAACCCTATTCAGAAACTGTTATAGTTTAGACCTTGTTGTTGTTGTTAGGTGCCCGTGAGTCAGTATCGGACTCATAGTGACCCTCATAGGGTTTTCAATGGCTGATTATTTTGGGATTGCCTTGGGAGTGGATTGCCAGGCCCTTCTCCCATTTTTGCGGTGCTGGGAATTGAACTCTGGACCTCAGAGACTGCAGCGCAGCACTCTACCCACTGAGCCAAATCCCAGCCCTAGTTTAGACCTAAATGTCCCCAAAAGGTCATGTGTTTGAACACTGGGTCCCCAGCTGGTGGCACTGTTTGTGAAGATTACAGAAACTCTGGGAGACAGGATCTAGCTTTGCAGAAGTGAGTCACTGGGGGCAGGCCTTTGGAGGTTTTTACCTGGAGCCCTGGTTCAGGTCCAACCTCTGCCTCTTGATCTACTACGCCATGGGGTCCTGCCCCAGGCCCTGACACTTGCCCTGCTGCCACTACAGACTGATCCTCTTACTGTGAGCACCCAAATAAATCATCTCTTCCCCCATAAGTTTGTTTCTGTTCATTTCCCTATCGTAGTAATAAGCTGACTAATACAGAAACAAATACATCCCTAGTTCATCTAATTGTGACTGATGAGTCACAATATTCCTCTTCTGTAATTTATAGCACATTTTTGAGGTCTTAAGGGGAAAACAAAGAGCCAGGGTTGCCGGGTCCAGATCCACTCATGATGGGTAGACAGAGTCCCCACATGAGGAAGAGTATCTTTAATAAAGGCATTGGAAGGAAAATCCACTGAAAGGGGAGGAGTACTCCTAGCCTCAGAGGGAAAGTCTGCCGAGAGGGGAATGTTGTTGTTGTTAGGTGCCCTCAAGTCAATATCCGACTCATAGTGACCCTCATAGGGTTTTCAATGGCTGACTGTTTCGGGATTGCCTTGGGAGTGGATTGCCAAGTCCTTCTCCCATTTTTGCGGTGCTGGGAATTGAACTCGGGACCTCAGCGACTGCAGTGCAGCACTCTACCAATTGAGCTAAATCCCAGCCCGAGAGGGGAATAGTACCTCCAAAAAGGTCTCTTCATGGAAAAGGACTTGGAACCCCATCTTTTCTTAAATTTCAATTGGTCACTATTGTAGATTTCTAGAAATATTCATGAAAAATAATCTTCTGGCTTTGTGGGCTATGCTAATTCAGATTGGGAGTTGACAAGCCTCAGGCTTTCTTGAACAGAAATCCCTGAATGACTTCCAACAGCAGCCTTTGTACCAGCTCTACAGTCAGCAAAAGCACCCATTCTTCATAACAACAGACTCAATGGGGTGGCACACAGGTGGCAGTTAACCGCCCTAAATTCCTGCATAAAGATTAAGAATAGTCAATTGTTACAGGAAATGCAGGTGCTCAGGTCATCTTGGTTTATTTCTTTAAAGTAATCACACTTTGTCTCTGAGTTCCTCTTCCACTTTGATTGATTACCACCTGACACTCATGTGACAATTGATCAGGTGATTCCATCAATGCAACCAACTTCCTTGTCTTTTTTTGACCTTTCATAAGATTTAATGAATTGTAATTCTGTATAAAAAGGCTGGATAATCTGAAAAAAAATGGAACAAGATCACACTGCCTCCGAGCTGCTGTGTTTGTTACCCATCAAGGACTCCTCATCCGCCTTCGGGAGACCCTGGATTCTATCTAGGCTGCAGCTGGTCTGCGGCACAGGGTCATTAGAAAGTGGAAGAAGTATGCCTACCAATTATGCACTCAACACTCAAGTATTAAAAGCAGAAGGCATATATACCAAAAATTTTTCTTCAAAGGTTTTCATCACCAGAATTACACTTTTCTTCAGCTGGTTCAAAATGAGTTTTGTCTGTTTAGTATCTGTCCTAAACACAAATCAATCGTTTCAAAACACTGTCCTTACCACCTCTCTTGGAAAACCCTCTGTTCCGTGTTTGATTATCTTCACAGTCATTATTTGTCTCTTGAATAAAAATTTAACATGTGAATAGCATCCAAATAACTAACTGTAAAGACATATTCTCTAAAGAACAGCACTATCGCAAGGTAAGTTAGTAAGAAAACAAAATAAAGCATTTTCGTAAGTTAAAATACATTTTAATTCTTGAAAAAATTTTAACGGAAGTATAAAAACATTACTCAGTCAATTCCCTACACAAAATAGCTAATGTATCTTGATATTAAATCTCAAGTATATGACTGAGAACCCATTATTTGCCAAATGTTATCCTAGCCAAAACAAGCCAAAAATTTTTTCATAAAAGTCAGTTTGATTAAATATGGTTTCAGGAATATTTAACGATTGAGTAATCAAATGGTTCTAAAATGGGATCCAAAGACCACTAGAAGCACATGACTGTTTTAGTTATAACCATATATTTTTCTCTAATTTACTATTATTAATAACTCTTCAACAGTAATAACATCAAGTGATCAAATAGCTTATGTTATCAGCTGAATTCCTATGCAAAAATGCCAGTTTGCTTAATGTTTTGCTTTTTTTAAAAAAAAGATTCAGGGTACTAGTTGAAGGCTCCTATTTCAGCTGTAGTAGACAATCAGCAAATTTTTTTTAAACTTTTTTATTAATTTTAATGTACAACTTAATGGATCTCATTATGACATTTCCATATATGCATTTCATTGTATGTTGCTCATGTTAATGTCCCCCTTACCCTCTCATGGCCCTCCTCTCCCATCCACTCCCTCCCCACCAATGGTTTCCTTTCTACTTGCATGTCATTTTTGTGAGTATATCTATCAATATATGTACATTCCAATCTTGATATAAGGGCAACATGTGATTTTTTCTCCCATTAGCCCTTTCTTCTTGCCCCCTCCCCCTTTAGCATCTTTAAGAAGATGACTTCTTAAAGAGTCATCTGACAAGACAAATTTCTTGAAAGAAAGATTTAGTATAAAGAAAATGAGCAGGAAAGAAAAAGTTTTAGAAAGAAAGCTGGCCCTGAAATAATGAATATGATAGTTAACATTTATTGCCTTAAGGAAAAAATTATATTAATTTGAGACCTGAAAAAGAGAAAGGAGTCTTAAATTATCTTAGGCCAATTATTCACTAAAATAAACCCATAGTTACTTTGATCCCCTTGTGAAGTAAAATAAAATAATTATATTAGGAGAAGTTAGATAAGGAGTAGATGAAAACTTTCTGTACTATTTCTGTAACTTCATGTGAATCAAACTATTTCAAAATAAATTTAGTGTGGAAAAAACTGATCTCCATAGAGCTAGAAAATAAAACCAAGCACAAAAAAATGAAATAATTATCACAAGATTGGTTACAACCTATGATATAACACAGAAATAACACATGTAGAACTTAGTATATCCTTGGCATTGTCTCAAATGCATTCTATGTATGTATGCATACAGTGTCTCACTATGTTTCCCAGACTGGAATCTAACTTCTGAATTCAAGTGACTCTCCTGCCTCAGCCTCTCAAGTAGCTGGGACTAAAGGCACATGCCATCATGCCCAGTTTTCTTGTATTAACTTTTTAGATCCTCAAAAAAATCTTAGAGTGGGAATAATCCTCATTTTATCAAAAGAGAAAATGAAATCCAAAAAGGTTAAATGTCTTTTTCAAGTTAACATAACTGTCAGGAGGGAGTGGTGACTAATATGTAGTAAAACTCATATTCATATTTGAGTTATATTCCCCTATTTTTCCCATGTACTCATGAAGTTGCATTGGTTACACTGAGATTATCCTCTCCCCCATTATCCATCTACACTGATTCTCCTCCGCATCCCCCTTCTGCAATCTTTGCTTCCCTTTGCTAGTTCCCTCCCTCTTTATTTCTACTTTTTATATTGTCCCTTCTTTGCTAAGTTTAATCGTGCACTTTTTATATATCAACTTATATATAAGATTTTTCCTCCCTTTAAGTAAGATTCAGTTCCCATATAGACATTACATTTTTTAAAGTCACTAACAAAAACAATCAACTTACCTTTCCAGAAACCAGAGCTATTGCCTTCTTCAAATTTGTTATGTGAAAAACCTACATAAAATATAAAATAAAACTTGCAAATCTCTGAAAAGAATTTCCCATACCTCTGTGGTTAAAAAAAAATCTTTCAGAGACAACTAGATATGATGCCTTTTTAAAATAAGACTTTTATACTATATACAATTGTATATATACATAATGAGAACTCATCAATTCTTTTCTAGGATTTTTATCTCTTGTCAATTTACCAGCTTCACTGTCTTAAGAGTAAAAACAACTATTTTTATTTTATTTTTCTTTCTTTTTTTTTTTTTTTTTTTGGTACTTGGGAGTTGAACCAAGGGCTTTGTGCATATTTTGCAAGCATTTCACCACAAGTTACACCCTCAGCGTCCCACCTTATTTTTATCTTGAGACAGAGTCTCACTAAGTTATACAAGCTGCCTCTATCCTTGAATTTGCCATCTTCCTGCCTCGTCTCCCAAGTCACTTGTGCTACCATGCCTGGCTAAAAATAACCTTCTTTTCAGCCAATATTACTTCCAATGTCCTACACTCTGTATGTATGTGGGCAAGATAAGGGCATATGTCAGTATAACAACTGTATGTTTTCTCTTCAAAATATCAAAACTTTTAAATTTTGCAAGTTAACTCACCATTTCTTCACCTGCCCAAGGACAATATAACTAAATTATAATCCAATATGTGACTATTTTACCCTTTCTCAACAGTCTTGTTTTTTCTTTACTATTAAAAAAAGTTTTTAATCAAGCTCTGCTTTCAAATTTCTTATGTCATAAAAACCTATGTCTAATATTTATACATCTCTACAGCATATAAACATGTCTCTAAGAATAATTTAAAAGTATTCATCAGTAATCCTTCATAAAATTAAAAAATATTGCCTATCACTGAAATGGTCTTTAGGGCAAAAACACTCAGGTAGGATGGTACATGCCTATCATTCTAGCTACTTGAGAGGCTGCAAACAGAGTATCACACTCATGCATTTGAGATCAGCCTGGCCAACATGGTGACTCTTTTGTCCAAAGGCCAAAAAAAAGGATGTTCAGGAAATATATACCTTAAACTTAAATGTCAATATGGAATGTCTACCAGTATTTAAATGATAAAATATTTAAATATATGACATTTGAATTTCTTTAATACAAGGACTGACCAACACTCTTTGGACAACAACTCTTTGGCTCACTGTGAGTTGGACACAACTCAACGGCCCCTAAGGACAACAACAAGGAAAAAAAAATGTAACTTCAAAGCTTCCTTCGGTTCTTTGCTCAGCTAAAGATGAGTACTCAAATTCACTGACAAAGGTGTAAGATGGCTCTCTTGGCAGGGGATGGGGAGTCTTGAGCACAGGAGGAAAGAATTGGGTTTCACGAGTTTGTTGTCCAACTCATAGTGACCCCTATAAGGTTTTCAATGGTTGATTGTTTCGAGATTGCCTCAACAGTGGATTGCCACATCCTTCCCCTGTTTTTGCAGTACTGGGAATTGAACTCCGGACCTCAGAGACTGCAGAGCAGCGCTCTACAAACTGAGCTAAATCCCAGCCTGGTTTCACATGTAGACTGAATAAATCTGAAGAGATGCTACAGCAAGAAGCATGGTTCTTTTCTTGTTTTGTTTTGTTTGTCTGTTTGTTTTGTGGTACTGGGGGTTGAACCCAGGGCCTTGCACTTGCATGCTTTGCATATGTTGTACCAATGAGCTGCACCCTCAGCCCATTTTTTTACTTTTTTGAGACAGAGTCTCGCTAAATTACACAGGCTATCTCTGGTCTTGAATGTGCAATCCTCCTGCCTCTGCCTCCAGAGCCACTGGGATTACAGGTGTGCACCAACACATGCACACACATCCAAAGCAGCACAAACTGTTCCTTTAAACTATGACTAAGAAAACGAAGCGGCTGGGGTTTAGCTCACTTGGTAGAGTGCTTGCTCTGCACACTATGAGGCCCTAGGTTCAATCCCCAGCACTGCAAGAAATGAGAGAATGATCTGGCAACCCACTCATGAAACAATCCCCAAAACAAATCAGCCACTGAAAAACCTATGAATAGTAGAGAAGCACTGCCATAGTGCTAGGAATGGCAGTGTTAGGGAGTGTTTCATTCTGTTGTACATAGGGTTGCTATGAGTCAGACTCAACAAATATTAACAACAAAATGAAAGTACCCCCTTGTAATCCTCACAAATTCTTGAGAAAGACACATATATTCTATGTATATTAAAGGAAAATATGAACCCCTAAACTGAAAAACTTGAGTTCAACTCAAGTTTGATTGTAAAATATCACAATTACCTCTGTTTCCAAAACGCTTTCCACTTCCAAAACCACACACTGTGGGTGTACTGTCTCTCTTATTAGACTCTCCAGCATCTGAAAAAAATTCAGATAGTTAAACTCATTAACAAATAAAATTAATTTCATCATCAAAAATTAGGAATGAAACAAATCTTTGAGGTAAGGTGATTTTCAAGGATGGAGAGAGAAGAGCACAGGGACTTAAAATTACTAAGTAATATATTTGGAACTTTTTAAAAAGCTTTTAAATTATAATACCAAAGTAAAAACATAAATCTACTAGTAGTAAAACATAGGTTTCTACTCAGTATCTTACTGGACACCTTTAATCAGGAAATTCACTTCATGGTTTTCTGTATGTTCAATCCTCACCTTGATTGGCCTAGCTATTACACCCTGCCTGTGTGAAAGTCATCACTATTGAAAACTTTATACTTGGGTCCAGTTTTTTAACTGTTCTATTTATTATTTATTTTCCTAGTACTTATATCTCTTTCAACCTTTCTACTTTTAGAATTAAAAGACTGTCGGGTACTGTGGCACATGCCAATCAGTAATCCCAGCAACTCAGGAGGCTGAGACAGGAGGATTTCAAGCTCGAGACTAGAGGAAGCCCGTGCAACTTAATAAAATCCTGTCTAATAATACAAAATAATAAAGGACTAGGGGTGCAGCTCAGTGGTGGAACACACTGGGTTCAATCCTCTAGTACTATAAAAAAAATAAGTCAAATTAAATTAGAAGACTTAGAAAGCTATGAATACCACTCCCCTTCACACCACCTCATCGCTCCACACTATTTATCTATATTAACCTTTGTAGCCTTATTTCCCATTACATAATTCTGAATAGCCAATATTTTAAATTACACCAAATAACTTGCCATACTCCATATTGTGACCTTCTAATACTTTGTACCTTTGTATGTGCTATCTGTTTGGCATGGCATTCCCTGCTTTCCTATTTTTCATATCAAAATTTGTGTGAGGTCTTCCTTCAGCACCCCAGTCATAATTGTTCTGCCATATTCCCAACAGCACACTATCTGTACTTTCTTTTTCGCAGTATTTCTTTACAAATGTTTTTCTACCACTGAATTAATAATCATAGTAGGACATGATGGGAGATACCTTTAATCACAACAACTTGAGAGGCAGGGGCAGGAGGAACACTTGAGCCCCAGAAGTTCAAAAACCAGCCTGAGCAACACAGCAAGACCCCCATCTCAATGAAAGAAAAATAATCTTAAGAGCAGAGATGCAATGACAAGAAGCAAAGTATAAAAAAACAGTTGGGTACATTGGTACACACCTATATCCCAGCAACTTAGGAAGCCAAGGCAGGAGGATCATAGGTTCAAGACCAGAAGCAGTCCTCACAACTTAGCGAGACTCTGTCTCACAACAACAACAACAACAACAAAAAATTAAAAGGAGATGGAAACATAGCTCAGTGGTAGTGCACTTGCCTAGCATATGAAAGCCCTGGGTTCAACTCGCCAGCACTACAAATAAATAAAGAGAAAAGTAACAGCAGAGACATCCAAAACAACACAAAATGACACTCTCAACCAGAATTGAAAAAAACTAAAACATTCCCTGTGATCTCTACAAATTGACTTGCCTATGTAATGTCCTAATACAGGAGAGTCAAAGGGGATCTATAAAACTCCTAAAAACATATGCAAAATTGTGCATGCCCAACTATGGGTGTCTTCATCAGATCTTAAAGATGTATAAGATTCAAGAAGTTAATTTTTTTTCCCTGTGGTACTGAGGGTTGAACCCAGGGTCTCGCGCTTGCATGCTTTGCAAGTGCTGGACCACTGAGATGCACCCCCAGCCTCCCCCTTTTTTTTTTTTTTTTTAGTTTTTAAGACAGGGTCTCGATAAATTATACAGACTGCCTCTGGTCTCGAACTTGTGATCCTCCTGCATCTGCCTCCCCAGTTGCTGGGATTATAGGCATGTGCCACCATGCCCAGCTCAAGAAGTTAAATATTCTTAATCATATTTCAAAAAACATGAAAAACTAATCAATATTATGTTGTATTTTAAATAAGAATCAACTTCAAAAACTTTGCTATCTATACAAGCTCTACTCAAAAAATATTGCTGAGATTGAAATTAAATGTTAAATGCAAATCGTACAGAAAAGTTATATTTATGAATGTGAACTTTTTAAAGTATTAATATTGAACAAAAAGGTTTTCTTGGTTTTTCTTTGCTTATTTGTTTTCTGAGACAGAATTTCACTGCATAGCCACCCGCTGGCCTCACACTCATTATCTCCTGCCTCAGCATTGAGTACTGGGATTACAGGCCCACACCACCACTCTCAGTTCAGTGAACAGTTTTGATAAGAAATGTAATGTGTATCTCAACCTAAAACATAAAAATAACTTGTGGCAAAATCTGTCCCAGTAGTGGTTTTCTCATTGAAAAAGGATTTATTCAACAATATTTAGAAACCTGCATTAAAAAGTATCACATAACCTCTGGCCAGGCGCAGTGGCTCATGCCTATAATCCCAGCAGCTCGGGAGGCGGAGGTAGGAGGATTGCAATTTTGAGACCAAAGGCAGTCTGTGTACTTTGGTGACACCCTGTCTCAAAAAAAAAAAAAAAAAAAAGGTGAAAAAATGGGCTGGGGGTAAAGCTCAGTGGTCTAGTACTTGCAAAGCATGCAAGCACGAAGCCCTGGGTGCAACCTCCAGTACACATACACACACACAAAAAAAGTATCATACAACCTCTTCTAAAACAGGATTCAAAAAATTGTATATAGTAAATAGTCTCCTGAGCATAATATTAATATATTTATTCCTATTGTTAGTAGGAGCTAACACAACCCACATTTGAACTTCTTAGCACAACTGTATGGTCCAAATCAGCAATACAGCTTACTAAATATGCAGACTTTAAAAACTAAGTAGTATATATGCATATATGAAAAATAAGTTATGTTAATGAGAGCAAGAACATGTCCAAATATAAAGTTCAAATTTGTGTTCATCCTACTTAAAGAAGAAATTAAGTTTTGCAAATGTCAAATGAAATACCACAAAGATGATAAAAATAACTGGAAACAGCAATAAAGTTTTTTAAAACATAAAAATTAAGGACAACTGTTTTATATATACTTAAAACTACCAAACACCTCTAGCTTTGGCTCCCCTAAGAGAAACATTTATACCAATTTTTAAATAAACTTACTTGTTCTAATAATATTACTCCACTATAGTAAAACTGGGCAGAATGTTTTCAGCATTTTAATATCAACTCTAAAAAATGGATTATAGGAAGGTATTTTGCTGTATCATTATCTGTTAAATCAAGTGTTTCTATTTTGTTTTGGGATTTTTGAGACATGATCTTGCTATGTACCCCAGACTGCCCTCAAATTCAGTACGCAGCCCAGGCTGTCCTTGAACAATTCTCCTACCTCAGCCTATACAGTACTGAGATTATCGGCATTCACCACATCTACCATGTGTAGATACTTCTAAAAGTAAAACTTAAAAACCCAAGCTTGAGAAAATAACTTTTCTTTCTTTCTTTCTTTTTTTGTAGTAGTAAGGACTGGATCCAGGGCCTCACACATACTTTGCAAATGCTCTGCCACTGAGCTGCACCCCAGCCAATTTTTATATGTTAAATTGAGACAGGGTCTCACTAAATTACAAAGGCTGACTCTGGTCTGAAACCAGGGATCCTCCTGCCTCCACTTCCCAAATTGCTGGGATTACAGGAATGCACTACCACATCTGGCTGGAAAATAACCTCCTAAACTTAATACTAACGAGTTAACAGAAATGTTTCCTATACTGCCTTTTCTTGAGAAATCTAAAATCAAGAAAGAGATCTTTTTCACCTAATCTAAAGCTTTTACAAATATTCTTCCCATGTCAACTATTGGGAATCAATGATCATAAACAAATTAAGAAGCACTATGTGGACCATCTGTCCAACCAATCTGTCTCTTCCATCAATTTGTCTATCCAGTTAACTTAACTATATCCCACCATCCCAAAACGCTGGCACACACACAAAAAAATGAATTCATTATCCCAACAAAATCTACTATACACTGAGTTATAACAGACTTAGCTTTGCACCAAACAGCTATGGAAGTCTCTATTCCATTATTCAATGGTTCAGGACATTAAGGGACAATAACATTACTTACCTCGGTTTCCCAAACTTTTCCCAGAGGCAAATCCACTTCTCATGAAAGGATCTCTTCGAGAAGGTCCGTCATCCATTTCTAAAGAAAACAGTACTTCGAAGTGAGTCAAATAAAAATAACTATCTAGCTACTATGCAAACATTAAGTCTTTTCAATATGCCACACACAGCAAAGAAAGAATTTTATACAGCAAGAAGAAAGATAACAGATAGAAAAATGGGCTATGATCAGGTACAGTGGCACATACCTATAATCCCAGTGACTGAGGAGGCAGAGGCAGGAGGATCCCAAGTTCAAGGCCAGATGCACCCCATAATTTAGCAAGACCCTGACTTAAATGAAATAACAAATGGGGCTGGGGGTGCAGCACTTGCAAACTACGTACAAAGCCCTGGTTCAATGCTCAAGTACTGTCAAAAAAGAAGACGACGACGACTATGAAGAAGAAGAAGAGAAAAAGAAAATGGATATGCATATGAATAGGTAGCTCTCCAAAAAAAAAAGAAAAAAATTGGTGACTAAATCTCATTCCTAATTAAAGAATCGAAAATAAAAAAAATTTTTTAAAAATCCCAGAGAGCGTGCAACAGATAGCAATTTTCAGCCACACAATTGACTGGAAAAGATTTTTAAATCTGCTAATACCCAGAATAGACAAAGATACTGGTGAAACAAACATAAACCACACACTGTATTGAGACTTCAGTTGGATCAATTTTGATCCTACATTAAAAGGCATATAGTTTTTGAGGGTATGTTAATCTGATATACTCACACAGTTACACAGATACACATAAAGATATTTTTGTAAGCACCATCTGTAAGTTAAAAACTGATCAAAGAAGAATAAATAAGTAAATTATGGTCATCCATAGATCCTATGGACTTTAATTTTATAGAAATACATAGCATTCAGGCACCGGGCATGGTGGCGCACACCTGTAATCCCAGTAGCTCGGGAGGCGGAGGCAGGAGGATCCCAAGTTCGAGACTAGAGGTAGTCTGCGTAATTTAGCGAGACCCTGTGTCAAAAAAGTAAAAAAAAAAAAATGGGCTGGGGTCCAGCTCAGTGGTCCAGCACTTGCAAAGCATGCAAGCATGAGGCCCTGGGTTCAACCCCTAGTACCACAAAAAATAAAAATTAAAAAAAAAGGAAATACATAGCATTCAACATTACAGAACTTTCAATAACAACAGATACAATGGTTATAAACTGGCCATGTAAGCCACCGTGTAAACTGAACAAATTTCAAAAACAACTATCACATACACAAGACTCTCTAATCAAAATACAACCAAATTAGAAGTTATAAAATAGGAAAACACGTGCTTAAAATCCCTACTCTTTCAGAAATTTTTCCGTCTAGACTGGGTTTCACAATGTAGCCCTGGCATGGAACTCACACGTAGCCTGGGCTGACCTAAAACTTGCTCCTGTTTCAGCCTCTATACCCATAAGGAAATGCATTTTTTAAAACACTTCCGTATAACCCATAACTCAAAGAAAAACTCACATTGGAAGTTTTAAATACTTAGAATTATATGATAAAGCACTATAGTGCACACCTATAATCCCAGTGACTCAAGAGGCTGAGGAAGGAGGATCACAAGTTTGAGGCCCATGGTAGCCTATGCAACTTTGTGAGACCCTATCTCAAAATAAAAAATTAGAAAACAGCCAGGAATGAAGCTCAGTGGTACTGCACTTGCCTAGCTTTAATGAAGTCCTGGGTTCAAAGAAAAAAAAAAAAAAAAAAATCAAGGGAAGAAAAGAGGCAGGCACAGTGACACGGGCCTGTAGTTCCAGCTACTCAGAAGGCTGAGAGAAGGATCATTCAGGCCCAAGAATTTGAAACCAGTCTGGACAACACAGCAAGAACCTGAGTCGAGAGAGAGAGAGAGAGAGAGAGAGAGAGAGAGAGAAGGAAAAAAAGGATAAGGAAGATAGGGATTTGACAGAACAGGAAATGAATACAGTATTGGTAATGTTCTTATAATGGGTGGTCATATTAGGCTTTATATTTTATATCATGAAAATTTTAATACAGTAAATATTTCTTCTCATGAAAAGGTCTTTAGTAAAGATTCTATAATAAAGTCACAGGATAACAATTATTGTTTGGATTCATAACTTTCACTATTTGCCACATACTTAAGTGGAAAAAACTTCCAAAAATAAAAATGCTAAATAAAATCTCAGCCAGGTGTCATAGCTCATGGCTATAATTCTAGCACTCCAGAGGCTGAGGCAGGAGGATCAATGTGAGTTCAAGGCCAGCCAGCCTAGGCTACAAAGCAAGAACCTGTCAAAACAGAATAGAATAGAATAGAATAGAATAGAATAGAATAGGATACAATGAATAGAATAATTAAGTAAAAATAAAACAATATAGCAAAATAACACAACATAAAATATGATATAATTAAATAAAATAAAAATAAAAATGCTAAAATTTATTTAGGTCATGTATCTCTTCTAAATGTTCCTCTTGCTAAGCGCTGGCATCACAATTCACACCAATTTCCTTTTACGGATGAGACCACACATTTCACTAAGTAACTGCTGAGTTCAAGGCAAAAGTAACTAGGTTAACTTCCAAAGCTCTCAGTGGAAAGCTCAAAGTCAATTCAAGAGGATCTATTTATTCAAAATCTAACTGTTCCAACATCCCAAGGAGTCCCTATTTTTAGTACCACTAAGGAGCAGCCTAGCTGTTAGCAAAAAGAGAAAGGAGGAGGTGATATGACAAGGACTCAACCAGAAAAATTAACAATTTTCCAGAGTTTTCTAATGTTTGCCAGGCTCCCCTAGATTCAGAAGAGCAACCACTCTTAGATGGCTTAAATTTTAAAGACTATGTTGTGTAATGCAGTAGTCACTAGCTACATGTGGCTATTTAAATTCAAAATTAAATTAATTAAAATTAAATGGAATTAAGAACTCAGTTCCTCAATTGCACTAGCCACATTTCAAATGCTGAACAGCGAAATGTATCTTGTGGCTATTATACCAAATAGCACAGCTAGAGAAAATTTCCATGATACAGAAAGATCTAATGAACAACTCTGTTCTAAGGTAATTTCTAAGCTATGAAACAAAGACATCAATAAAAAAAGTAATAGGATGCACACTCATGTTTCTGTCTTAAATCATTGTGTAGAGCAGACTTTGCTGCAGGAGTACTCAAAACATAAGAAATTCAGGTATAAGAAATGACAATGCACTATGCATGGTGTCACACCTGTCATCCCAGCACTCAGGAGACTGAGGCAGGAGGATTCTGAGTTTGAGGCCAGCCTGTACTACATAATGAGGCACTGTCTCAAAAAAAAAGAAAAAAAGGAGAAAGAAAATGACAAGTCCACAGTTGTTTTAGGACCAATAAACAGACTACCCTTTACTAATTACTTGAAGCGTCTACATCCCAAGATTTCCCCTACCTTTTGGCACTTGTACTAGTGACTATTGATTTTTTTTCTCCCTTATCTCCTATAATTTTACATAACTCATCTGACTTTTTTTTTTTTTTTGGCAGTACTGGGGGCACTGAACCCAGGCCCTTGAGCATGTTAGGCAAGTGCTCTATCACTGAACTACACCCCCAGCCCTTTCATTTTTATTTTGAGACAGGTCTCCCTAAGTTGCACAGGCTGTCTCTGGTCTCATACTCGAAATCCTCCTCCCTCAACCTCCTAAGTAACTGGGTTTACAGGCATGTGCCACAGCATCTGGCTGATATTACTCATTTTGCACTTAAAAGACCTGTGATGTATAACCATTTGGATCTACATTTCTTCCTATTTTTATGACAAAAAATGTAATATGGTAAAAAACTAACACTATCACAGAAATAAGCACATCAAAAGAAATGATTTCATAATAGCATAGAATCTTGTATTCTGAAACCTCATACATGTCAAAGAAACTTAATTAAACTTCTGCCAGCTATCTTGTACTATGCCTGTAAGAAAAGTCATTTACACAGTGTAAATACTTTGTAAGAAAAGCAGCTGCTTAAATAAAATCTGTATGACAGGTAAACCTTAACTGTGGTTGGCATTTTTGGAGAAAAGGTGATACAATTGTGTTCTTATATGAGTTTGCCCTTTGTGATAAACTCTCAACCATTTCTGGAGAAAAAAGGAAATTTTCATTATATATAGTCTCTCACCAATAACTGTAGGGACTATTTGGTCACATGAAATAGACCATGACAGATCTAAGTTGAATGTAAAGGGTCTGGAGATATAGCTCAGTGGTAGAGAACTCACCAAGCATGTGCAAAGTCCTGGGTTCAATCCCCAGAACTGCTAAATAAATAAACAAACATGGTCACCTTCCTGAAAATCATTTTATAGTGGCATACAGCTTTACACTTTACAAAAGACGTACATTACTTCATTTGACCTTCACACTTATAACAACTCTGTTAGAAGGCAACATAGATACTGCCCAGTTTGTTTTATAAAAGATTAAGCTAAGCAACAATCTCAAATAATGAAACCTATATTAGGTTGAGAACTCAGAATTTCTACCTCAAAAAAATGGTAGTTCTGTATCCATTCCAAAATCAATTTAAAAGATCTGAATAGTAACAATATGATTAAAAAAATAGGATAACATCTAAACAGAAAGCTTACAATGCAGCTATCATCAATGATGTTGTTGTTGTTAGGTGCCATTGAGTTGGTGGCTGACTCAGAGTGACCCTGTGCACAACAGATGAAACACTACTGTCATGCTACTCTGCTACTCATAGAGTTTTCAATGGCTGATTGTTTTTTGGAAGTGAACTGCTGGGTCCTTCCCCCAAGCCTACAGTATCTGGTGTTCCCAGGCAGTCTCCCATTCCAAGTACTAACCAGGCCTGACCCTGCTTAGTTTCCAAGATCTGATGGGATCGGATGCCACAGTGGTATGGTGGCAGGCATGATCAATGACAGCCACAGATTAAATAAAAGTAGTTGGCAAATAAAACTAATAATTCCAATTCAAGATAACTAAGTTTTGGACGTGCAAAGGAAATAATCACTCATTGGGTACTAACAGGTACTATACTAGGTCTTTATATACATTAAGTGCTTATTTTACCCTCACACTAATGAGGTGTTAACCACATTTTTAGAACAAGAAAACAAATAATTTAGAGAAGCCAGGTATCTATTCCTAAGGTTGTCCATCCAGTGTGATGACTAGGTTTCAATTTAAACCCCATTATCATACTTAAAAAACCTACTTACTGAAGTGTTGTACACATTCTGTATAGTAATTATAACAGAAACATCTTGCCATTTCCAGAAGGTAAATAAGCGGACTAAGTTAAAAATAATGTAGGAAAGGGACAGGTACCATGGTGCATAGCTATAACCCCAGCAACTCGGGAGGCTGAGGCAGGATGATCATGAGTTCAAGGCCAGAACCAGTCTGTGCAATTTAGCGAGACCCTCTACTGGAATAAAAAATTAAAAGGGGGCTGAGGGGTGTAGCTCAGTGCTAGAACATGTGCCTAGCATGCACAAGACCCTGAGCTCAAATCTCTAGTTCTGCTAAAAAAAAAAAAAAAAAAAAAAAGTTCAAGATGAACTAAAAGTATAAGATTCTAAATAAGAATTAGCCCATCTTGCCTTCTTTGCTATTAGCACCCAATCCACTGGCAAATATACACTTATTTCCTTCCCATTTAACTTTTAGTAGTTTTAAACCTCCCAGTACTTTCAGGAATTATTGCCTCTATCTTAATCAATGTAATGATATATCATCATTGATATATATCAAGGTAACCCTCATTCTAACAAATATATTGCAACACAAAATATCAAAGTCCTTAACACTAACAAATGATAAAAGTACAGCTGCTTTTCTCAAATGCTTTGAAACCTGCCAAAACAAATAAAATAAAACTAAACCCTATTTTAAAAGCCAGGTACCCTAGAACAAGCCTGCAATCCTAGCAACTTGGGAGGCTTAAGCAGAAGGATCTCAAGTTCAAGGGCAGAGACAGCCTATGCAACTTAATGAGACCATCTCAAAAATAAAATGTAAAAAGGGGGCTGAGATACAGTTCAGTGGTAAAGCACTTGCCCAGCATGTACAAGGCCCTGGGTTCAACCCTCGGTAAGGAAAAAAAAATAACTTAGTATATTATAATCCTCAAAAACTGACCACAAAGAATATCTTCCACATATAGTTATATTTGGATCAAATCCAAGGAGGCCCAAATTTTGAACTAGACCTTAAAAAAAAATCCACATACTCAGCCACCAAGCAAAAGAATGAAATCATCTATGAAGACTTCAGTATGAGCTCTAGGCCTTTATTTTAAACTGAAGTGAAGAAAATTAAAGGAAAGTGAGAAAAGACATGGTATCAAAGAGCTCCCAAAAAATTTAGCAATACCTAAGGCTGCCAGCGCCTGCAGCGGTAGCCCTGTGGCATCTGATCCCGTCAGATCTCGGAAGCTAAGCAGGGTCAGGCCTGGTTAGTACCTGGATGGGAGACCGCCTGGGAACACCAGAAGCTGTAGGCTTGGGAGAAGGACCTGGCAACCCCCTCCCAAAAATCAATCTGCCATTGAATGTTGGGGACAAAGGAGCCCCAGGCAACAGGCAGGCGTAACCTGCAGTTGAGATAACATTCAGAAGGTAATCTCGCGATTCAGAGCATATCAGAATAACAAGTGCACCGGTGATGGTTATATCAGAATAACAAGCGCACCGGTGATGGTTGTATCAGAATAACAAGTGCACCGGTGATGGTTGTGATTAGGCAAGGACGGGAAAAGGTCATGCTTGCATTTACTGGCAAGCTAAGGTATGCAGCTGCCTTG
>VMDO01004138.1:88746-130257 GCA_007922755.1 Pedetes capensis
CAATGAATTACCCAATCACATTTCAGACAAGTTCCTCTAAGAGCATTAGACCCAGCCTTTCTTCTTCTCTATAAAACCTCCTGTATAACATTCAATAAACGGACTTGATCAGCAACTGCAGACTTGTCCCCTTGTCTCCTTTCGTCCACTCACCCCTCCCCCACAGGGACCGTTCGATTGAGCCGCGGGCCGGCTCAATTGAAAACCCTATGAACAGCAAAGAAGCACTGACAATAGTGTTTCCCCTGTTGCACAGAGGGTCGCTATGAGTCGGATACCAACTCCACGGCACCTAACAACAACAACAAAGCTGCCAGTGGGCTGGGATTTAGCTCAGTTGGTAGAGCGCTGCTTTGTAGTCTCTGAGGTCCTGAGTTTGATTCCCAGCACTGCAAAAATGGGAGAAGGATGTGGCAACCCACTCCCAAGGCAATCCCGAAACACTCTGCCACTGAAAACCCTATGAGGGTCACTATGAGTCATACATGACTTGATGGAACCTAACAACAACCTAAGGCTACCAGCGAGCTGGGATTTAGCTCAGTTGGTAGAGCACCGCTCTACAGTCTCTGAGGTCCTGAGTTCGATTCCCAGCACCACAAAAATGGGAGAAGGACGTGGCAACCCACTCCCAAGGCAATCCTGAAACAAACTGCTATTGAAAACCCTATGAGGGTCGCTATGAGTCGGATACAACTCCACGGCACCTAACAACAACAACAACAAAGGCTGCCAGCTGTCCTGACTTCCAAATCATTTCATATTCCCAAGAAAGTTTAGACTTTGGATCTAGCTCAGTGGTAGAGTGCTTACCTAGCATGAACAGGGCCCTGGGTTTGCTCACCAGTACAGTAAAACAAAAAGAAATGGCCAAGTAGGTGTAACACAGAACACATAATTTTACAGAATCCAGTCTTCCAACTATATAAATAAGAATATAACATTAATTTGCAGACAAATTACCTGGGAATCTTATTAAAATGTAGACTGTGATGTAATAGTTAAAACTGGGGCATGAGACTCAGCATTCCTAACAAGTTCCCATGTGATGTCAATGTTACTGACCTGCCAACCACATTCCGAGAACTGACATTCTTACATCCACCAAAAGACATTTACTAGAAAACATTTGTAACAATCATTCATAATAGACAAATACTGGAACCTATCTAAATGAGCATCAATATAATTTTAATTTGTGGCATATGCACATAGTGGAATATCATGTTGTTGTTAGGTGCCATCGAGTTGTGTCCAACTCATAGTGACTTCTATAGTGTATGGGTGATTGTTTTTTTGCGATTGCTTGGGATTGGATTGCCACATCCTTTTCCCATAGTAGAATATCATAAATCTATGAATAATCTGGTGTAGCCCAGGCTGGCATCGAACATGGGATCCTCCTGCCTCATCCTCTTCAGCAGGTTGATTACTGGTGTATGCCACCATGGCCAGCAGCCATAGTACTGTGGTGTCCCATCTCATCAGATCTCGGAAGCTAAGCAGGATTGGGCCTGGTTAGTACTTGGATGGGAGACCACCTGGGAACACCAGATACTGTAGGCTTGGGACAAGGACCCAGTAATCCACTCCTAAAAATCAATCTGTCACTGAAAACCCTATGAATAGCAGAGAAGCACCGACAATAGTGTCTTCCCTGTTGTACGTAGGGTCACTATGAGTCGGACACCAACTTGATGGCACCTAACAACAACAACATGAATAATCTACAATTATTTCTAACAACATGGGCAGAAGCTCACCATAAGAAAACATAATTTATAATTCCATTTTATATGTTTGTCATTTATAGGGAAAACTTATCTGTGCTATTAGAAATTAGCATGGTAGTCACCCCTAGATAGAAAAATAGTGCCTCAAGGGCAGACAAAGGCTTCTAGGGTCCCATCAATGTTCTGTATTTTCATCTGGGTACTGATTCAAAGGCTGTATTCAGCCTGTGACAATTTGGGGAGATGAAAATTTATGCTGTGTATCAATATATTAAGTCTGTATATATACTATGCTTCACTCAATAAAAGATTTTTTAAAAAGAACAGCTCCCTTTGATCTACACACTTTAATAGACAATTTCTACTAAACTTCCAAGAAACAAGTCATTTCTATGTTCCAGAGTTTAGTATAAAAGATGAAAAGCCTGAAACCAGTTGGGCACAGTGGCGCATGCCTGTAATCCCAGCAACCTCGGAGGCAGAGGCAGAAGGATTGCCAAGTTTGAGACCAGAGGCAGCCTGCAGAACTTAATGAGACCCTGTTATCAATATAAAAAATAAAAAGGGACTAGGAGTGCAGGTCCGTGGTAGAGCACTAGCACAGTGTAGGGGTAGCCCTGGGTTTAGCCCTCCAGTACCAAGAGGGAAGAAAGAAAGAAAAGAAAAAAGGACAAGAAAGAAAAGCCTGAAACCAAATCAAATGAGGCCAATATGAGAAAAGAACACTCTATGCCGATCTTGCCTCAATTCAAAAGTGCTAAATAAAACACCTAATTTCATACAACACTGCAATAAAGCCAACAAGCAGAGTTTATCCCAGGAATACAGAGTTGAGTTGAACCCAGGGCCTCACCCATGCTAGGCAAGTGCTCTACCACTGATCTGCACTCCCAGTCCCTTTTTCTTTTAAGAAAGGGTCTCACTAAATTGCACAGGCTGCCTCTGGCCTCCAACTTAAGACTCTCCTTCCTCAGCCTCTTGAGTCACTAGGATTATAGGTGTGTACTGCCTTACAAAGTATCCTTAAAATCCATTTATTTTCTACATTAGTCCATATACTTGAGAAAACCAGAGGAAATCAGTTTTTCCCAAAAACCATGTGAGTAATATCCAACTGCCATTCTTGAACAAAAATATATATGCTAAGTAGAAATGCAAAGAAACTTTCTTGACAGGGTTAAAAAAAACCTATCATTAATCTAAAGATTAATTACAAAAATGTTGACATACACCCAATGAAATGAGGAAAAGCCTAACTATATCATATAATGTATGCTGCAGCCCCAAACAATTCCTCTTTACTCAATGCAGCCCAGTGAAGCCAAAAGGCTGGTCACCCCTGCTCTATACTCAGACTGGCTAAATGTAAAAGACTATTGTTAGGTGCTATTGAGTCAGGCCCAACAGAATGAAACACTCCCTGACATTGTACCATGCTTAGCACTACATCAATGTTTCTCTGCTACTCATAGGGTTTTCAATGGCAGATTGTTTTGGGAGTGGGCTGCCATGTCCTTCTTCCATTTTTGAGGAGCTGGGGATTGAACCTAGGGCCTTAGAGAGTGCAGAGAAGCACTCTACCAATTGAGCTAAATAGTGAAGCCAAAAGGTTGGATACCACTGCTCTAAATTTAGACTGGCTAAATTTAAAACACTGTGTAATGTCAAATGTCAGTGGGAATATTAAACATAAGAACCCTCATGACCTACTAATAAGACTTATCATTTGGTGCAATGGTTTGAATGTCTCCCAAAGGTCATATGTTGAAAACTTAATCCCCAAGTCAACAGTGTTGGAAGGTAGAGTCTAATGGGAGGTGTTCAAGTGATGAGGTCTCTTTAAAAAAAAAAAAAAAAAAAAAGGAGGAGGAGGAGGAGGAGGAAGAAAGAAACAAACAAATTAACTAATTCACGGATTATATTGTATGTTAAAAACTGAATAGCTACAGGACAGGTCAAGATGGCAGATTAGATACTGCCTCCCTAAAATTAAGGGGGGAAGAAAAAGAGAATAACAAAGGACAAACTCAATTCTGAAGGAAAATACAGAAGTGAAGCAGTATGTACCACAAAAAGGCTGACAGATCAGCTAAAAGTGTCTAAAAACTGAAAAACTACTCAAGAAGAAAAGAACAATCGGCTCTCAGCTCCCTCCCCTGCTGGGGAAAGGAAAGAAAATTCCTCACCCACAAGGTAAGCCAAGCATGCTGGTGAAAAAGAAAGACTAAGACCCTGGGAATGCCTTGCCTTAGTACATAGGTGTGGGACAGATCCACAGGGCAAATGCAGGACAGTGGGAGAACCAAACATAGTCACGCTGAGAAAGTGTGGTGGGCAACTGAGCATCTGCAAAAATGGACTGGTGTGCCAAAACTGCCAGGCAGCCAACTCAGCAAGAAAGCTGGGTGAGCAACTCAGGCAACTAATCTGCAAATACAACTCTACAGTGCAGCTAGCAACTCTGTGACTATGGCTTGTGCCTCCCCACTCCCTTCCTGGAGCAGACAGAAAGAAAAACCTAGGCAACTGAGCAAATGAACACTAATCTGTGTGCCACAGCTAGTGACTCTGACTCACAGGCAGCTCCACAGCTGTGGCTCCCCACTCCCTCCCTGGTACAAGTAGACAAGGTAGAGACTTGTCTAAGGAGAGACCTGTAAAAGCCTACATATATAGTAGACCCACAACTTGTCTTGAATCTGCACCCGCCTGAACAAACCACCTCCAAATACGAGAGTCCTCCCCACCCCATCACCTGACACACTACAATACTGAAGGGCCCACAGAAAAGCCACTCCAATACTTGGTCGTTTATTTCCCCTCTTCTTTTACACACACACGCACATGTGCACACACACCAAGTTTACCCTTTTACCATGTGCTGCATCTTTAGTTCTAGTTACAATGTATGAAAAAAGGTTTTATGTTTTTAGTTGTTACTCCTGTTCTTAACTTTATCTAATGTTGTCGGGGTTTTAGCTCTAGCCCGGCTAAACCCCCAACATAAACACGTGGTCGATGTCGGGAAAGAAGGACCTCGGGAGACCTTCAGATGGTTGGAGAAAGACGGGGAAGGTTTATTGGGGTGCTCCCCTTATGGAGAGCAAGGAGCAAGCAGCCCCTATAGAGCAAGGCTCTATCCCTTTAAGTGCTGGCTCTATGCCTGCAGCATAGAATGCTGCAGGCTAAGTGCTGGTACAGCTCAGCCTTAAAGGCACAGCCACAGCCACTGGTGTTCAGTTGAGGTCCGATGGTCTTGACTCTCGCGGCTCGCCTTCTTTACCCCCCTCCTTCCCAAGGATGGGAGGAGTTGGGAGGCTCTTCATGGCTTGCTAGATGCCTTCGGCTCTTCGGGGCCCCTGGGCTTGATCTCGACGGCTTGCTAGATGGTCTTGCTGGAGTAGGGAGCGCTGGTCCAGGTGATGAGGTTCAGGAGATGGTCAGAGAGGTGAGGATCAAAGGAGTGATATGGGGTCCAGGAGCCCTGCTTTTATAGGGTCCTGGAGGGGTCACATGGTGGGGTTCAGCCAATTGGGGCACACAGCTGGCAGGTACAGGGGGCAAACGGACATAACTGCCAAGTAGAGACAGTTACTACCTGCAAGGTGGTGAGAGGAGCCAATCAAAATTAAGGTGGTTAAGGCTGGTCAAACTGGCCGGGGGGGTCATCTTTGCTCACTCGATGGGAGGGGCTGTTTTGAGTGAGTGAGATGAGCCCTGGGGTCAACTAGGGGTCAGCCCCTCAGGCTGTTATGAGGGACCCTAGCTGGGAAATATAATTTTAAAAATCCCCAACATAATGTTATTTACAAATTTTTTCTTGTTTGGAATTGGTTTTGGTTTATTGAGATAGGATCTCACTGGGTAGTCCAGGCTACCCTGGAACTCACTTTGTAGACCAAGGTGACCTCAAACTTGTATCCATTCTCCTGTGTCAGCCTCCCAAGTGCTATGATTATAGGCATGTACCACTATGCCCAGGTGGAAATTTTTTCTTTATTGCACAAACTATTTAAAACCTCTTGCTCTCTTCTTCCTCTCTAACACTCCTCTGTTCTTCCACTTCTTATTCCTTCCATTTAACATAGCTGCTTATTTCTTCTTTTTCCTTCTGTGCTACATTATCATTTTACTCATTTATAACTTTTACCTTCATCTTTAACACTTTTCATCTCATAACTTACACTACATTATTTCAGCTATTTTCCTTTCTAATTTCATCTAATTCATCATAGTAGTTGGCATGCTGTTCTTGTTAGGTGCCATCAAGTTGGGTCTGACTCATAGTGATCCCATATACAACAAATGAAGCACTCCCCAACACTGAGTCATGCCCAGAACTATGTCAGTGCTTCAAAACACTCCCTAACATTGTGCCATGCCCAGCACTATGTCAGTGCTCCTCTGATACTCATACGGTTTTCAACGGCAGATTGTTTCAGGACGGGGTTGCAATGTCCTGTCTCCCTAGCCTGCAACACCTGGTATTCTCAGGCAGTCTCCCATCCAATGACTAAACAGGCTTACCCTGCTTAGCTTCTGAGTTCAGGTAGGACTGGATTCCAGGATGCTATGGCTACAGACACTAGTTGGCATAAACCAATTTGAATTACATAGTATTTACATATGTGGTTTGGATAGGTATTATTACTACAACAGAGGTGTGCTTTCCAATATCTGAGAGGTTACTGGGGAGTGAGCACTCAAAAGGCGGCTACTAATGAAGAATACCCCAAATAAATCCCA
The DNA here is from genome assembly GCA_007922755.1 of Pedetes capensis. NCBI lineage: Eukaryota > Metazoa > Chordata > Mammalia > Rodentia > Pedetidae > Pedetes > Pedetes capensis. Next base: position 95,226 of record VMDO01004138.1, read on the forward strand.
AAGAAACTTCCACCCCAACAGATGAACAAATCACAACAAAGAAATACAAGAAAAGGCAAGATACCATGACTCCTCCAAAAGATCATAACTCCCCAACAAAGCCAAAGATACTCAAACAGTTGAAATACTGGACAAAGAATCCAAAAGTCTAATTATAAAAATGATTAATGACCTAAAAGAAGACACAAGCGAGTGAGTAAACTGAGAAAGTCAATTCAGGCTCTGTATAAGAAATTCAGCTAAGAAATTGAGATTTTATGGGGGAAAACCCAAATGGAAATTTTAAAAATGAAAAAACACAATAAAGCAAATTTAAAACAAACACAGTAGAAATACCACCAACATAGTAGATTCAAATAAAAGAAAGAATATCAGGGATGAAAGATATAGTTAAGCAGATACCATACTCAGACATCAATACAAAAATAAATACATAAACAAATATGACCACAACTTTCAAGAACTGTAGGACATAATGAAGAGATTGAATCTAAGAATCCCTAGGGTAGAAGAAGGAGCTGTGATTAAAACCAAAGACAAAGAAAAGCCATTCAATGAAATAGGAGAAAACTTTCTAAAGCCAGGGGAAGAAATGGACACCCAAACACAAGAAGCACTTAGAACCCAGAACAGACAACGACCATAAAACATCCTATCCATGTTACATTATACTTAAAATGCTAAGACTACAAAGCAAAGAAACAATTCCCATAACCCCAAGAGCAATATATCAGTATACTTACAAAGGCAGACCCGTCAGAATAACATCAAACTTCTCATTAGTAACTCTAAGAGTCAGGAAAGCACAGAAAAACATACTTCAAACCCAGAAAGTTAATAACTGCAACCAAGATTAATAAGCCCAACAAAGTTACCCTTCAAAGTTGATGGAGAAATAAAAACCTTCCAAGATAAGCATAAACAATGTGTGACTACTGAGGCAGCATTGCCGAAGATACTTAAAGGAACCCTACACACAAAGGAAGAAGAAAAATAGATACCAATAGAAGTCAGGAAAGAATGAATCCCGTAAGAGGAACACATGAACAAATGAAAGACAGGAAAGAAGTATGTCTAAATTAATAAACAAGCAAATCCCTAATATGATCAAGAAAGAAAGAAAATCAATACTCAAACCAATAAGGAAAATAGCTAACAAAATTACAGTAAATACCAAATTCCTCTTGATAATAACCCTAACTGTAAATGGTCTTAAGGCTCCAATTAAAAGACAAAGACTAGCTGATTGGATTAAAAAACAGGGCCCAATTGTTTCCAAGAAATACATCTCACTGGCAAGGTCACATACAGACTGAAAATGAAAGAATGGAAAGTGATCTACCAAGCATGTAAAAGCTGAGAAAGAGCAAGTGTTGCCATATTGATATACAACACAGTAGACTTTAGCCCAAAATTAATCAGAAGAAATAAAGAAGGTCACACATCTCAATAAAGAGAACAATCCATCAAAAAGATGCAATGATTATAAATATGTATGCACCAAACACTGGTGCACCTAATTTTATAAAACAAATACTACTGGACATAAAGGACCAGATAGGTTCAGACACAAAAATAATAGGAAACTTCGTTTCCCTCTCATCAATGGACAGATTATCCAAACCAAAGTCAAAAAAGAAACCTCAGAGCTAAATTGCACCACAGGTCAAATGTACTTAACAGACATTTACAGAATATTTCATAAAACAGCTACAGAATACACAATCTTCTCAGCAGCACACAGGACTTTTTCTAAAACAGCCCACATTTTAGGTCATAAAGTTTCAATAAATACAAAAAAATTGCAATCATTCCTTGTATCTTATCAGATCAAAATGGAATAAAAGTAGAAATCAACAGCAAGAGAAGCAAAAAAAAGAAAAAACTATATGGAGACTAAATAACATACTCCTAGACAATCAGTAACAAAAAAAAAATAGGGAAGAAATTTAAAAGTTCATAGAATCAAATGAAAAAAAATCAAATAGAATCAAATGAAAAATGAAAACAATCAAATCACAAAAAAAAAAAAATGGGGAAGAAATTTAAAAGTTCATAGAATCAAATGAAAATGAATCACAAGCTGCCAGAACATTTGGGATACAGCAAAGGCAATTCTATCACAGAAGTTTATAACTATGAGTGTTTACATCAAAAAGTTAAGATGAGCACAGTGGTACATGCCTGTAATCCCAGCAACTCAGGAGACTGAGGCAGGAGGGTCACGGGTTTGACGCCAGAGATAACCTGTGTAACTTAGCAAGATTCTGACTCAAAATTTTAAAAAATAAAAAATGGGCTGGGGGTACAGCCCAGTGGTAGAGCACTTGCAAAGTATATGCGAGGACCTGGGTACAACCTCCCAGTAACTGGAAAAAAAGAGAGAACTCAAATTAATAACACAGTGATGGATCTTAAGGAGAAAACCCACAATTAGTAGACAGAAGGAAAGATCAGAGTGGTTATTAATGGAGAATATAAAACATTATAAAGAATCAGTAAAACGAAACCTTAGTTTTTTTATAAAGGTAAACAAGATCAACAAACCCATTGCCAAACTAACCAAAATAGAAGACCCAAACTAATACAATTAAAGCTGAAAAAACAGTCATTACAACAGATACCAATGAAATACAGAGGATCATTAGGAAATACTCTGAGAACTTACATTCCAAAAACAATGGAAAATTTAGAAAATTTGGTAAATTTCTTAACACATACGACCTACCAAACTTAAACAAAAAAAACATAAATAACAGGGCATGGTGGTGGATACCTGTAATCACAGTGACATGGGAGGTAGAAGCAGTAGGATTAAAAGTTTAAGGCCAGAGGCAGCCTGCATAACTTAGCACAACCTTGTCTCAAGATAAAAATTTAAAAATGGGCTAGGGTGCATCTCAGTGGTAAGCACACGCAAAGTATGTGCAAAGCCCCTAGTACCACACACACAAAAAAGATGTAAATAATTTAAGTAGACTGATAACAAGCAATAACACTGAAACTACAATAAAAAGTCTCAGCCAGGTGCAGAGGCACACACCTATAATCCCAGCAACTCAGGAAGGTGGAGGCAGGAAGATAACAAGTTCAAGGCCAGAGGCAGCCTTTGTAATTTAACAAGACTCTGACTCAAACTGTATGTAAGGCCCTGGGTTCAACCCCCAAGTACAAACATACATACATAAATAAATAAAAATAAAATAAAAGCCTCCCAATAAAGAAAAGCCCAGGAGCTGATAAAATTCACAGCTGAATTCTATCAAGCCTTTAAAGAAGAATTAACACCTATGCTCCTTAAAGTACTCCATAAAACAGAAAGGGAAGGAATACTTCCAAACCCATACTAAGAAGCCACTATCATCCTCGTAACAAAACCAGAAAATACAAAAAAAAGAAAATCACAGACCAATTTTTCTGATAAATACAGATGCAAAAATTCTTAATAAACTACTCACAAACTGAATCCAGCAGATTAAAAGATCACACACCATGATCAAGTTGGTTTCATCCAAGGGATGCAAGAATGGTTCAACAGATGCATATTAATAAATGTAATACAATATATAAACACACTCAGAGACAGAAATCACATGATCTTCTCAATAGATGCAGAAAAGGCTTTTGACAAAGTTCAACATCCCTTTATAATAAAAGGCTTGAAGCAACTAGGAACAGAAAGAATATACCTTGCCAGGCACTATGGTGCACTCCTATAAGCCCAGAAACTTGGAAGGCAGACAGGAGGATCATGAGTTCAAGGCCAGAGGCAGCCTGCACAACTTACGGAGAGTGTGTCTCAAAATAAAAAAAATTAAAATGGGTGCTACGAGTGCAGCTCAGTAGGGGGAGCACTTGCATAGAATATGCAAAGCCCTGGGTTCAATGTCCTAGTACCGCAAAAAAAAAAAAAAAAAAAAAAAAAAAAAAAAAAAAAAAAAAAAAAAAAAAAAAAAAAAAAAAAAAAAAAAAAAAAAAAAAAAAAAAAAAAAAAAGAAAAAAAAGAAAAAAGAAGGAAGAAAAGAACATACCTCAACATAATAAAGGCTATATATGACAAACTCATAGCCAAAATTATACTAAATGTGGAAAAACTGAAAGGATTTCCTCTAGATTCAGGAACCAGATAACATGCCTATTCTCTCTATTCTTAGTCAATATAGTGACTGAAGACTTAGAGCAATAAGCTAAGAAAACAAAATAAAAGGGATACAAATAGGGAAGGAAAAAATTAAGTTGTTCCTATTTGCAGATGCCTACAGACATAGCCCTGTGGCATCCAATCTCATCAGATCTCAGAAGCTAAGCAGGGTCAAGTTTGGTTAGTACTTGGATGGGAGACCACCACCACCAGGTGCAGTAGGTTTGGGAGATGGACCCAGCAACCCACTCCCAAAAATCAATCTGCCATTGAAAACCCTATAAACAGCACAGATGCACTGTGTTTTTGCCTGTTGTATGTGGGGTTTTGCCTGTTGTTATGTAGGGTCGCTATGAGTCGAATACTGACTCAATGGCACCTAACAACAACATTTGCAGATGATATGATCCCACATCTAGAAGATCCTAAAGAGTCCACTCTGCAGCCATAGCACCATGGCATCCAATCCTGTCTCAGAAGCTAAGCAGGGTTGGCCCTGGTTAGTCCTTGGATGGAAGATTGATTGGGAATACCAGGTGCTGCAAGCTAGGAAGAAGGACCCAGTAGCCCACTCCTGAAACAATCAGCCAATGAAAACCCTATGAAATAGCAGAGAAGCACTGACACAGTGCTGGGTATAACACAGTGTCAGGGAGTGTTTTGTTATGTTGTACATAGGGTCACTATGAATCGGACTGACTCAATGGCACCTAACAACAACAAAGATTCCACTAGAAAACTCTTAGATATGATAAATACCTTCAGCAAAGTACCAGAATACGAAATCAATATTCAAAAATCAGTAGCATTTCCATATATCAATAATGAACATGCTGAGAAAGAAATAAAGAAAATCCCATTCACAATAGCCTCAAATAAATAAATAAATAGGAATAAACCCAACCAAGGAGGTAAAAGACTTCTACAATGAAAACTTCAAAACACTGAAATCAGTCAGTCAAAGAACACACTAGAGGATGGAAGACCTCCCATGCTCATGGACTGGAAGAATTCATATTGTGAAAATGATCTACAGATTCAATGCAATCCCTATCAAAATTCCAATGACATTCTTCACAGAAATAGAAAGACAATCCTAAAATTCATATGGAAGCACAAAAGACCCCGAACAGCCAAAATAATCTTTAGTAGAAAGAGCAATGCAGGAGACTTCACAATACCTGACATCAAATTATACTACAGGGCTCTAGTAACAAAAAAAACCCTGATATTGGCACAAAAACAGACACGAAGGCCAAGGGAAAAGAACAGAGGACGCAGAAATACACCCATGTAGCTACAGCCACCTGATTTTTGACAGAAGTGCTAAAAACGTTTGGTGCAGTCAAGTCATATGCGACTCATAGTGACACTCATAGGTTCTCAATGGCTGATTGTTTCAGCATTGCTTTGAGAGTAGATTGCCACATTCTTCTCCCAGCCAAAAACACACATTAGAGAAAAGCCTCCTCAATCAATGCTTCTGGGAAAATTAGATATCCACATGTTGTTGTTGTTGTTAGGTGTTGTGGAGTCGCTTTCCGACTCATTGCCACCCTGAGTACAACAGGTGAAACACGATTGTCAGTGCTTCTCTGATGTTCACAGGGTTTTCAATAGCAGATTGATTTTTTTTGGGGGGGCGAGTGGGTTGCCAGGTCCTTCTCCCAAACCTACAGCCCCTGGTGTTCCCAGGCCCAGGCGGTCTCCCATCTAAGTACTAACCAGGCCCAACCCTGCTTAGCTTCCAAGATCTGACAGGATCAGATGCCACAGGGCTACAGGGGCAGTCCATCCATATGTAGAAGAATGAAACTACATCCCTTCTCTCTTACGCTGTACAAAAATCAATTCAAAACGGATCAAAGACCTTAATGTGAAACTGGAAACCTTGAAACTACTAGAGCAAAACATAGAGAAAACACTTAAAGATATATAAACATAGGCAAGGACTTTCTTAAGAGAACTCCAGTAGCCTAGGAAATAGTAATGAGAATTGAAGAATAATAGGATTGTATGAAATTAAAAAGCTTCTGCACAACCAAGGAAACATTACAGAGAAAGCTCACATAATGGGAGAAAATCTTTGCTAACTACACGTTTGAGTGGGGATTAATATCTAAAACAAAGTACTTAAAAGTTAAATATCAAAAAAACAATAAATACGTGGATAATTGAACAGATGGTTCTGAAAAGCAGTATAATACAATGACCAATAAATGTATGAAAAAATGTGCAACATCCTTAGCTAGCAGGGAAATGCAAAACAAAACTACACTGAGATTCCATCTCACTTCAGTCAGAATGCCTAGCATCAACAAAACAACAAATGCTGACAACGATGTGGTGGGAGGAGACCTTTATACACTGCTGGTGGACTGTAAACTACTATAGCCATTATGACAATGAGTATGGAGGTTCTGTAGAAAACTGAAAATAGAGCTACCATAGCTATGCCACTCCTGGTACATACCCAAAAGAATTTAAGTCGTCATATCTTAGAGACACCTGCACTTCCATGTTCAATGCAGCACTGTTCACAATAGCCAAGACATGCAATAAGCCCAAATGCCCATCAACTAATGAATAGAAAAAGGAGTATACATTCACACTGGAATTTTATTCAGTTATAAAGAAGAATCAAATTATGGAGGAAAATGGATGGAAATGAGATTATTTTAAGCAAAATAAGCCAGACTCAGAAAGACAAATACTGCATGTTTGCTCTCACATGCAGAAGCTAGATTTATTTTAGAAGAAGTATACATACACAAGAATGGAAAGTATAAGGTGATGTAACCACATATTATCAAATCTAGTCCACACCCTTTCAGCACAAATACTGCATGTTTGCTCTCACATGCAGAAGCTATATTTATTTTAGAAGAAGTATACATACACAAGAATGGAAAGTATAAGGTGATGTAACCACATATTATCAAATCTAGTCCACACCCTTTCAGCAGTTTTAGGGGGCTACAAAATCAGATACAGATTAGAATCACATGCAGATTGGATTAGTGGAGAGAGCTCTGAGCTCTGGTATTTGAAGGGGATAAGGAGATAGAAGGAGGGGGTTGCAGCAACATGGCAGAATAATGAGAGAATGAATAAAAGTAAAGTATGTGGCACAGTGAATGAAACTCATTATATTGTACACTTACTAAAAACTAATAATAAAAATCATGGATATTTGTGCTTCTGGCAGAGGGTTTGAGAATGAATTAGCAACAGAAACACAAAAGATCAAGTAAACAAAAGGGAAGAATTCTAGTAATTAAAACACAATTACAAACAGAAGGCTGAATAAAGAAAATGAAACCATAATATATTGCATGGCTCAAAAGTTGTTGTTAGGTGCTGTCGGGTCATGTCCAACTCACAGTGGCCCTCATAGGGTTTTCAATGGCTGATTGTTTCAGGATTGCCTCAGGAGTGGATTGCCATGTCCTCCTCCCATTTTTGTGCGACTGGGAATCAAACCCTAGACCTCAGAGACTGAATGGCGGTGCTCTACCAACTGAGCTAAATCCCAGCCTCCTTTTGTTGTTAGGAGCCATCAAAGTGGGTCCAACTCATAGCGACCCTACGTACAACAGAACCAAACACTCACCAACACTGTTCCATACCTGACAGTATGTCAGCGCTTCTCTGCTATTCATAGGGTTTTCAATGCCTGATTGTTTTGGGACTGCTTAGTAAGTGGGCTGCCAGCTCATTCTCCCATTTTTTGCAGTGCATGGGAATGAACCCAGGGCCTCTAAGAGCACAGAGCAGTACTCTACCAATTGAGCTAAACCCCAGACCTCGGTCAAAAGTAAATGACATAAATACAGCTATGATGATATAAGGGCTGGGGTTTAGCTCAGTTGGTAAAGTGCCACTCTGCAGTGTCTGAGGTCCTGAGTTTGAGTCCCAGCACTGCAAAAATGAGAGAAGAACGTGGCAACCCACTCCCAAGGCAATCCCGAAACAATCAGCCATTGAAAACCCTATAAGGGTTGTTATGAGTTGGACATGACTCAATGGCACCTAACAACAACAACATGATGATATAAAAACTGAATATAAATTTTTAAGCAAAAAATGTGTTAACTATTAGGAAAGTAGGAAAGGAGAAGTGTGCGTATGGTGATTTGGAGGAAGTAGAGGAGCTAACAATTCATCATCAACGCTAGGAAGTCAAAAGATAAGAAAGTGGGCTATTTTCCATTATAAACTATAAAGTAACTATTTAACATTTTAAAGCCAGCTAACATGACTTTTTTCACTTAATTTTGGAAAGAACTTTATACCAGTTGCTTAGAAGGATTCCCATGACTGTCATTAAAAATAAGACGTGGTATAACAGTATTCTGTGTCTGTGAAGTTGACAATGAATTTGAAACATTGATGAAAATCAAAGAACACAGCCTTCAGTATGGATTGTACCTCAACATCCACAAAACAAAAATCCTTACAACTGGGTCAGTGCACAACTTCATGATAAATGGAGAAGAGATTTACGTTGTCCAAGATATTGTTTTACCTGGTTCTATAATCAACACCCACAGAAGGAGCAGTCAAAAAATCAAAAAATGCACTGCATTGGGAAAAGCTGTTGCAAAAGATTTCTTTAAAGTGTTGAAAAGTAAAGATATCGCACTGAAGACAAAGGTGTGCCTGATTCATGCCATGGTATTTTCAGTCACATTATATGGTTGTGAAAGCTGGACGTTGAATAAGAGAGACAGCAGAAGAATTGATGCTTTTGAATTATGGTCCTGGAGATGAATATTGAATACACCATGGACTGCCAAACGAACCAACAGATCTGTCCTAGAAGAAGTGTAGCCAGAGCGCTCCTTGGAAGCAAGGATGTCTAGACTGTGTCATACGTATTTTGGGCATGTTGTCAGGAGGGACCAATCCCTAGAAAAGGACATCATGTTTGGGAAAGGGCAGGTCAATGAAAAAAAGGAAGACCCTCAATTGGATAAATTGACACAGTGGCTACAACAATGGGCTTAAACATAAAAAAGATCTTGTGTCTGGCACAGAATCAGGGAGTCTTTCATTCTGTTGTACATGGGGGTTGTTAGGAGTTGAACCCAACTTGACAGCACCTAAAAACAAGAAAAACAGCCAAGTACTATTTTAAGAGCACAAAAAGGATACAGAAGGGCATATAAGCAAAGACAAGCAAGTGAGGTATTTTCATAAAAGGCCAGAAATATACATAAATATTTACATATAAAACCAGGGGAATATGATTATGTATGTGGCAACATTCCTAGATCTAAACAATCGCAGTCAGAGACTGTTTAAATCTGGAGTCTAAATCTGGAGGCCAAAATTTCAGCTAATTTTGTTTCTCCGGCTTGGGCATGATGATGCACACTTGTAATCCCAGCAACTTGGGAAGTGGAGGGAGGAAGATTGTAAGCTCAAGGCCACAGGCAGCCTGCATACCTTAGTGAAACTGTCTCAAGATAAAAATAATAAATAAATAAAGGGGCTAGAGGTACAGCTCAGCAGTAGAGCACTTGCAAAGTATGTACAAGGCCCTGAGTTCAACATCACCCAGCACCCAATTCTTTTTTTTTTTAATTAGAAATTTTTAATGTACATCATGTGATTCATTCTGACATGCTTTTCATTGTGACAACTTTCATATATGCAGTTTGATAAGCATTATTCATATAGGTTACCCCTTACCCTCCTCTATGTTTCCCCAATAAATTCTTTGTTTCTTTTTATCTCTAACTTTTTTAGGGGGTAATAAACATATTTAGGTATCAGTTCAGTATATTCACTTGCCTGGTATATTCTGTAATAAGAAAACTGTTTAAAGAAAGGATTTTAATTTAAAAGAACTACAAAAGGACTTGCCATCCAGAAGAAGATAAATGATATTTCTCATCTGATTTCATTTGATTAGCCTAAACACTCACAGATCAATGCTATGGAAAGTGCTGGCTATTTGTAGTTACTTTAACCTAGCCTTTTGAAAATTCCACTACAAAGTGTTATGTGTTCATATACCATAGATCTAAACTTTCTCTCCTTTACTATAATTGGCTTTTGTTTATACCTCAAAGAACAAAGTTTCTCCTGATTACACAGTGATATACACAGATAGCCATATTAAGAAGTATAGATTACTTTTATCCATTTGTCTTTTTCGAAGATTTTAAGCCCACACACCCAAGTCCACATGGTAGAAGCAAAACTGGCCCTCTGCTGAAGTTTCAGTAGGCAGCAATTCCAAGAACTTTTGAGAATTTGAACATTATGTATCAAATCAAAACATTTAAGTATATGTGAAAGATAAATGCATCCTGACAACAGCAAAGGCTCTTCTAAACTTAACTTTCTGTCAAGAGATTTACCTTGAACTTAAGACGTACATGGGACCTGACTGACTTTCAAACACCCCTCACATTTTAAAACTACCTTGCCACAGTTTTTTTTTTCATTTTAAGCCAGGTTTCCCTGAGTTAGCAGTCCCTCTGACTATAAAATGCTTTACCTCATTCTTTAATTTTTAATTAGAGAAATTATAAACTACATGGTGCCAACATACCTTCCACCAATATGCCTTAAAAGTAGTAACTCAAGTAAGATTTCTACCAGTGTGCTTCTCATTAGTTAGATAAAATCCTTAACCTAAAAAGAGTTTCACCTTTTTTGCCTGAACATGTACCTGATGATGAAGCTGAAGTCCTGTTAAAAGTGTCTCCACTTGCTCCTGAAGAATATTTATCCTGTAAGAAGGAAGATCAGTTTTCTACTTTGAATAATAAGAATGCATCCTCTATTTCAATATTAATAGGAAATTACAGTAGTCACCCCTTTTCCATGGGTGGTACACCTTAAGACCCTCAGTGAGGATTTCATGCCTGAAACCATGGATAGTACCAAATCACATACATGTTTTTTCCTATACATACATACCTATGATAAAATTTTATCTATAAATTAGGAGTAAGAGATTAACAACTAATAATAAAATATAATAAGCATAGTAATACATCATATAAGTTATGTAAATTTGATCTCAAAATATTTTATTGTACTACACTCATCCTTCTTGTGATAATTTGACATGGTACAGCGCCTACATAATGAGACAAGGTGAGGTGAATGACATAGGCATTGTAATGTAGCATTACACTACTACTGACCTTATGACAATGCCAGGAGGATCAACTGCTTTAGGTGATCCTGGATCATCACCCCAGTATAATGCCAGGTAGAACACAGAGCACTGATAAAACAGACAAAGGAATAACTAATATTCTAGGTGGAACAAAGTGGGATGGCAGGAGATTTCATGCACTCAAAATGGCATGCAATTTAAAACTTATGAATTATTTACTTCTGGAATTTTTCATGTAATATTTTTGGACTACAGTTGACTACAGGTGACTGAAATCACAGAAAGCAAAACTACAAATAAGGGGAAACTTCTGTGTTACTACTGAGCTTTGTTCAGAACAAAACAATGGTAGACAGTAAAATTTTCTAGGTCACTTATGTTCCTTTATTAATTAGTCCAAGACATAGTCACTTTAACACTGAACATATAACACATGAATACATCAGTTAAAACTACAGTAAACTACAGCCAAATCTAGTGCCCGCCTGCATTTCTGTAAACCGTTTTATTGGAGTACAGCCATTCTCATTCATCTAGGAATGTCTATGGCTGTTTTCACTTTATAGCAGTCAAGTTGTGGCTGAGACAGTAAGGCCTGCAAAGTCTAAATTATTTATTATCAGGCACTTTAAAGGACTTGCTGACATCTGACTTAAAAGTTTAATCATTAAAGCTACTCATACTTGAAAAGTATAACCAAACACTATTAATATATAAGTAAAATCTGACCAAAGTAATACATGAATAAATCAAAGCCTGCCAATTTGCAATATAGTTTATAAAAAATTTAATATTTTACAGTATAATCATGGAAGCTGTACAGTCTAAAGTAGAATACTGAAAGAAATTAGTGGGTAATGGGTTTTACAGTAAAGAAATTTCTTTTTAAAACTTCCATTATGGTTGAGTATGATGTCATATGCCTGTAATCCCAGCACTCAGGAGGCTGAGGCAGGAGGATCATAAATTCAAGGCTAGCCTGGGCTACATAGTGAGACCTAGGCAAAAAAAAGACCAAAAAAAAAAAAAAAAAAAAAAAAAAAAAAAAAAAAAAAAAAAAAAAAAAACCAACAAACCCAAACCCCATAAACTACTTTTCATTGTGGGGGGGGAGGGGGCTGTTTAATTTTATTCACTGTGTTTATACAAAACAAAACAAAATTAATGTTTTTTTAAAAGGAATTCATTCTAAAGTAAAGAAAATTGACTCATGTACTAACAACAACGTATACATACATTCTGCTGCTGCACTATAAATCCAATGAAGTGGAATACTCTCAGCAGGGTCAGAATATTCATGTTTACATGGTTAATTTCAATTAAATTTGTCTGAGCAGTTGAAGATTGTCTTTGATGCTCTCAAATGCTGACTGTTCCATTTTCTCTACTTTAGTCTCAAAAAGTTATTTGCTATTAACACATATGCATTACCATGGCAGTGGCATAATGACTGTTCAATCTAGAAAATTCAACCTTTGTTAGAAAATCAACTGAATGCCAAGTTAATATTGTTATCTCCCAACATTTCTTAGTATTTCTCTGGGTTCATGAAAATTTGAATCATTTTTTCACTTCTAACTCCTACAACATCCTTATCATCACTAATCTACTCCTTTACTTTCTCTAACATAAGCTTCCTTTAATTAGGGCAAATCTTTCAGAATGTAGCTCTGAAATGCATGCACATGACAATCAAAAGTCAATAATTTGAGAAGGAAAGGTGCCTTAAAACCTATGGATAATCTCGGTCAATTGACAGCACTGGGAATGGTCACACTTAATAAGTTCATTTAGTAAGTCCCAAAGTTGTGGGGAGTGTACAAAGGTGGGTATCTTCAGGTAATACTTTCTAAAATTTTTCATAAAAGACACTAAATGACTTTTAAAACTACTTTTATAAACTCCAAGAGTCATCCAAACATTTTTCTGAGTTGTCATTAAGGACAAAAAGACAGTAGCCTCCTTGAAATGCCTTGGCATTTTGGTAATTGCTATAGTACAAAAGTCCCAATTTTATTACTACCACAGATATATTAAAACAAAAACAATGATCCAATCTTCTCCATTTAAAGTGAAATTGAAGACTGTTTTTAGAGTCAGAGTATACTGTGTGAACAGAGTCCCCCAAAAGGCTGGTTTTGCTAGTGTTATAAACTGATAAATAGTAATAATACACTGTTACACCACAGAACTGAAAAATTACCACCGGCTCATCCTCAGGCTGTGGAATTTAATATCTCACATACATTGAACTTACAAATTCCAAAGCAAGTTTTGAAACAAGACATCAAAATTTTGTTTCAGCCACATGCTGTGGCACACACTTATAATTCTAGTGACGCCAGAGGCTGAAGCAGAAGGATCACAGGTCCAAGGCCAGAGGCAGCCTGTACAATCTAGTGAAACCTTGTCCCAAAATAAAAAATAATTTAAAAAAGGGTAAGGGTGAAACTCAGTGGAAGAACACTTGCCTAACATGTGTGAAACCTTAGGTTCAATCTAGTATTTTAAAAAAAATGTTTCAATAAAACCCACTTAATCATTAAAAATTCTTAGAGATAAACATAGATATGGAGAAAGGTTACAAATACAGCAAATGAGGTAAAATGTTAACAGTAGGTATATATGACTAAAGACTTTATGATGTTCTTTGTCCTATTCTAATTCATGCACATTTTCTGTAAGTTTGAAATTGTTTTGTTTTGTTTTTGCAGTAGTGGTGGCATTGAACTCATGGCCTTGCACATGTGAGACAAGTGCTCTACCACTGAGCTGTACTCCTAGCCCTTTTTTTATTTTGAGACAGATCTCGCTAAATTGTGCAGGCTGCCTCCAGCTTCAAACCTACAATCTTTCTGTCTCACCTTCCTGAGTCACTGAGATTACAGGTATGTGCCATAGCCCTTGGTCAAATAAAGTTTTTTACATGAAGAAAATTCTTACTCTTCATTATCTTAAAAAATAATTAACTTCATACTCCCCTCTAGTTATTGTACTGTTTGCCTCTCTTGAATGTCCTATCTACAGTTGCTGCCTTTCCCTTCTCATATGCCATTATTTCCTTCAAGCCACTCCAATGTAGCTTCCATCTTCACCTCTGTACAGAAAATGCTTTTAATAAGCAAATTACATAATAAAATTACTATTTTTATGTCTCAAACTACCAGATCTCTCAGCAACATTTGAAATGACTATTTCCTTCCTCTTCACAACAGTCTTCATTTCCTGCTTCAGTACTGGGGGGCTAAACCCAGGGCCTCACACATAGCTTTGCCACCGAGCAGCACCCAAACCCCTCTTTTTACTTGTTATTTTGAGTCAAGATTCACTAAGTTACACAGGCTGCCTCTGGCCTCAAATTTGCAATCCTCTTGCCTCCTAAACGGCTGGGATTACAGGAATGGATTACAAATGTGCAACACTGTGCACTGGCCTTGTCTTGGCATAAGGCAAACATAATGTGCGTGTGAGCATGCACACACACTCCCTAGTTTTCCTCTTGTCCCACTGGCCACTTCTTCCTCAGTTCTCTTTGCCAACTCTTCTTCTACTGGAACTCAATGTGTGCCCCAGCAGGGCTAGGGTTTAGTTCAGTTAATAGAATGCTGCTCTGTGCTCTGTGAGGCCTTAGGTTCAATTCCCAGCACCACAAAAATGGAAGGGTGGTAGCCCACTCCTGAAACAATCAGCCATTGAAAACCCTATGAGGGTGGCTATGAGTCAAACCTGACTCAATGGCACCACAGTTCAGAGCAGGGCCCTCTTCCTTCTAAGGCCATTTTATACTTTTTTTTTTAACCATTGTCTGACTATGTATGTATCCCAGGCTGGCTTCAAACTCATGATCCTCCTCCCTCAACCTCCCAAGTGCTGCAATTACAGGTATGTTAATGCCATCCCTGACTCCCATTATATACTCATTCTGATTTTACCCAAGCTCATAGCTTTAAAACCCACTAATATGCATTGGTAGAGTGCTACTCCCCACTCTCTAAGGACCCAGGTTTGATCCCCAGCACCACAAAAGCGGGAGAAGGGTATGGCAGCCCACTCCTGGAAAAATCCCAAAACAATCAGCCATCGAAAACCCTATGAGGGTCACTGTGAGTCAGACTCAGGGTTTAACTCAGTTGATAAAGGGCTATGCTGCACTTTGAGGCCCTGACTCCAATCTCCAGTCCTGCAAAAGTGGGAAAAGTTCTTGGCAGCCCACTCCCAAAACAATCCCCAAACAATCTGCCATTGAAAACCCTATGGAATAGCAGAGAAGCACTGACATAGGGTCAGCCATGGTACAATGTTGAAAAGTTTTTGTTCTGTTGTACATAGGGTCACAATGAGTCAGAACCAACTTTATGGCACCTAACACATAACAATATACAGATAATTGACAAATTGTTTACCTGGGCCTGATCTCCATTCTAAACAACAAATTTATATATCCTACCGATTGGCATCCTTACTTCTATGTCTCCAGTGGGGGTGGTATTGTTAGGTGCCCTCAAGTCAGGTCTGACTCCATAGCAACCCTATGTACACCCGATTAAACATTACTTAACCCTGTGCCATGCTCAGCACTATTGTCAGTGCTTCTCTGCCATCCATAGCCTGATTGTTTTCTGGGAGCTTCTCCCAAGCCTATAGCATCCAGGACTCGCAAGCAGTCTCCCATCCAAGTACTAACCAGGCCCAACTTAGTTTAGCTTCTGAGATCTGATGAGGTTGGACGCCAATGGCTATAGCTGCAGGCTTATGTCTTCAGTAGGCCTCTCAAATTGAAAGCACCTAACAGAGAATTTCTGTTTCTTGCTCCCAAACTTGTTCATCCTCCATACATTCCCCATTTCAGCAAATAGCACATAAGCAATTTAGCTGTTTAAGTTACAAAACTTAATAATCACGTTTCTTTTTTTTTTTACTACCCACATGCATTCTATTCACTCCTATCAACTTTATGTCCCCACTTAACTCCAGTTCCTCTCCTCCTCCTTTTCCCTTTCCTTCTATGACTTCTGTTTGTACCATTCTACTGTTATTCTCATTGTGCTTTGTCACACTGGCTATGATGTTGTTGTTGTTGTTCAGTGCTGTTGAGTCAGATCCGACTCACAGAGACCCTATGTACAGCAGAACGAAACACTCCCTGATTCTGTGCCAGGCACATGTTCTTATCTATGTTCAAGCCCATTGTTGCAGACACTGTGTCAATCCATCTAGGGTTTTCCTTTTTTTCCATGACCTACCACTCTCCCAAACATGATGTCCTTTTCCAGGGACTGGTCCCTCCTAACTACATGTCCAAAATACATATGACTCGGTTTAGCCATCCTTGCTTCCAAGGAACACTCTGGTTGCACTTCTTCTAGGACAGATCTGTTGGTTCTTTTGGCAGTCCATTGTATATTTAATAATCATCTCTAGCACCATAATTCAAAAATATTGGCTATAGTAAACTGTATAAAGGCAAGCCATAGATATCAAGTCCTAATCCCTGAATTTGTTAATGTTACCTTATTTTAAAAAGGGTCACAGGAGATATAATTAAGGATTTTGAGTTGGTATTACTCTGGATTATCAGGGTGAGTCCTAAATCCCACCACAAGTGTCCTTTTAAGAGAAAGGCCGACTGGCATCATGGTGTACATCAGAGACCACAGCTACTCCAGAGGCTGATACAGGAGGATCACAAGTTCAAGACCAGAGGCACCCTGCATAATTTAACAAGGTCCTATCTCACCAGGGTCAAGACAGTACATGCCTGTAATCCCAGCAACTTGGGTGGTGGTGGCAGAAGGATAGTGAGTTTGAGGCCAGAGGCAGCGTGCGTAACTTGGTAAGACCTTGACTGAAAATAAAAAATAAAAAATGGACTGGGGGTACAGGTCAGTGTCAAAGCACTTGCTTTGTAAGCTCGAGGACCTGAAAGGGCAGAAGTAACATACAAAAGACATTATTGCTAAAAGAAGTTCCAAAACAAGAAATGTCACAGATTCTCAAATTAAAACTGAGTATTACTGATCAAATTAAATTCAATTAAGTCTAAAGACTGCATATTTTATATTTTTGTGTAAAATAATAATTTCCACAAAGGAATTACTTACAATTGGAAAGTGTCAGAATTAACTGACATACCTTAAACTAGAAATTCTGAAGAGATTAAAAAAACTTTTGGAGACACTGTCAAGGAAATGACACTTCCACAAAAACAATCCCTTAAAACATTATCTTCTAAAGTACATTCCATTAATCTTTTTAAAAGTCAGAAATGAAATACAAACACCACAGGGCTCCTTCTTTTAAATTATAATGTAACTACCCAAATGTCATTCAGAAAAAAAATTCTAACATTCTGTAGTACATCAAACTGATGGTACTAGCTGAATCAGCCTAATATATTTATCTTGAGACCTCTCCTTGCATAAAACCAATTTTCAGAATTCAAAATACCACCCAGAAGCAAATTATTGTTTTCAGTTTCCCATAAAAGTGTCAAAAGACATTCAACCACTTTGGTACAAGCCTGCTTTCATCTGTAAGTCCTAAATCATTGAAATCTAAATTATGTTAATATTGTTGTTGTTGTTGTTAGGTGCCGTCGAGTCAGTATCCGACTCATAGCAACCCTCATAGGGTTTTCAATGGCTGACTGTTTCGGGATTGCCTTGGAAGTGGATTGCCAGGTTCTTCTCCCATTTTTGCGGTGCTGGGAATTGAACTAGAGACCTCAGAGACTGCAGCACAGCGCTCTACCCACTGAGCTAAATCCCAGGCCCTATGTTAATATTACATCTATTTTATTCTTTAATTATCAAATTTCCACACATGTTATTCTTTTTGAGGCTTAGCCTGCCTCTCTTGTTCTTCATAAAATAGTTAATAACAATTACATGGAGATAAACACTGACACAGACTACCACTTAGAGCTTCCCCACAAGTTTGATTTTCAACTTTGGTAAATTCCACTGCAATTAGTAACTATACCCTTTAAATCTTGTTACCTTCTCAAATATAGGAACATAGGAAGAAACATGGGGTTTGATAATTTCCGCTTCCCAATCTTCGTCCCCCATGGTGGCTTCAAGTTCTATTTAAAAAAGAAAGAAAGAAAGAAGGATGGATGCACTTCTAGCCTTGGTTGGATCTGACTTATATCTTTTAAAATATAAACTAACGGGGATGAAGATGTAGTTCAGTGATAGAGCACATGGAAGTGTAAAGCACTGGGTTTCATCTCCAGCATCACATACACACACACACACAATTATCTTTTCACATACACCTCTTTCAACTACTCAACGGCTAAAGCTTTTTTTCACAAAAGGGAATGAGAGCCTTACCCATCCATTTATTTTTCCAATTAAATGATTATTTACTCAACAGCCAAGAGAGTAGGAACAATGTACGATGTTGTTGTTGTTAGGTGACCTTGAGTCAGATCTGACTCATAGTGACCCTATGTATAACAGAATGAAGCATTCTCCTACACTGTGCCATGCCTGGCACTAAGTCAGTGCCTCTCTGCTATTCATAGGGTTTTCAATGGCTGGTTGTTTCAGAATTTTTTCAGGAGTGGGCAATGCATAGCCATTTGTAAATATCAAATAAAAAACAACTTCCACATTTATATTTGCTACACATTTTTAAAAACTCTTATTACCTTAATATTTTCTGCTATACCCTGTATGTCAAAACACTTTTCAAATTAATATTCAGGTATACTTCCTAATGTTGATAATATTATAATATATTCACTAATATCCACTGATTTGGTCCCACAAGAATGTTTCCTAAGTTTTCCTTTTAACCTATTCTTCCAAAACCTTTATTAGTAGTAATTTTTCATGTACAATTTAACAGATCTCATTATGACATTATCATACATCATTTCACTGTACATTTCTCACATTCACCTCTCCCATTACCTTCTCATCCACCTCTGTGGGGGAGGAGGGTTATCAATCTTTTTAAAAAGCTAGGCGGACAATTCATCTTATTGTAGCAATCACTATGTCCCCAGTGAAGCTTAGCCTTTTTCCCAAATACTGTTCTACCTCAAAATATGCCCAAACAGCCCTTTGGAGAATAGTACAGGAAAATTTTAAGATACTACTCAAGGTTTCTCTCTTTGTATGTTTTCTCCCTTTGCTTCCCCTCAAAGGTAGGTAGATTGGTTTAGGTTTTTTGGTTGTGGGTAGAGGCAAGGAGAGAGGCCTTGCAAACTGGCAGGAGGAGTCAGGTGACTCAAATCCCCGAATAAAGAACTAACAGTATCTGTACACAAATGCTGGGGTTTTGTTTTTGTTTGGTTTGGTTGGCGTTTTTTTTTTTTTTTTTTTTTTTTTTTTTTTTTGGGGGGGGGTGGAGCGGGTTCGGGAGGTGGTGGTGGTGGTCTTTTCCTGAGAAAATGCTGTTTAGGCCCTAAGCAAAAGGCTCCTCCACAGGCCTCAAGCCCAGCATTCGGGCACACACGCAGAGTTAAGACCGAGGCAAGACGGGGAAGGCCTCCCAAGGACGACTTCACACCCCCACCAGTCCCATCTGTTCTTTCTAGGACCGAAGAAGATCTCGGAACTAGAAACCGGAGGGCCTAGACCCGTATCCCACCCACTCACCTCACCACCCGGCTCGCTCAGGGTCCTCTCAGCGCCCACACTGCTTAAACGGCTGCACGTGCCGTGCCGGAGGCCGACTGCGTCAGGCGCGTTGCTCCAACAACAAATCACAGCAGGCGATAAGGTCCGCCAGCCAATCGGCGCTCAGAAGGCTCACGGCTTACCGCCCCATCTCTGGCCCTGACGTACCCTACGTGCTTGCGTGAATGTTGCCTTGGTGTGATATGCAGGTCAGCTGCCTGAGTGGCCGGTTGGGCCTTCAGGTGCGAGGCTGGCTGTGGGCTTACTGTCCTGTCGTGTCCATGGTCGCGGGTGGGTTCATCAGTATGGGGAGTCGCTAGACTGGCAGTGCTTTGCAAGAATTACAAGCCGAAGAGATCTACTTTCGTTTTCGGTTTTTTGTTCTTTTCTTTTCTTTCTCTCTTTCTTTCTTCGTCCTTTCTTTTTCTTTCTTCTGGAAATTAAAACTAAGGTCTTACCCTACAGAAGCGCTTTACCAGTAAGCTAGGGCTGGGGAGCCCTTTTTATTTTTATTTTTTATTTATTTTTTTAATTGGAAATTTTTAATGTACACTTTAATGTGATTCATTCTGACATGCTTGTCATTGTGACATTTCCATATATGCATTTTGATGTACATTATTCATATAGGTTCCCCCTTACCCTCCCGCATGCTTCCCCACCTCCCATCCTCCCCATCTAAGTCTTCTCTATCTTTTACTTGGTAGTATTTTTCTATATGTCCTTGGGTTCCAGTTCTGTTTAAGATAGAAACTTTTCCTGTAGTGATCTTTGTTTTTATCTTGTTAGAACAATTGCATGCATTTTCTAGACCATTTATATTGACGTCATTCTTATCTCCCCCCCCTTTTATTTTGATCTGACCTTTGAATAGGATTTTTCTTTCTTATAATTTTGATTCAGCTCCCACGTATGAGTGAGAACGTGGTGTTTCTCTTTCTGAGTTTGTGTTCATTCACGTAAAATAATTTTCTCTAATTCCATCCATTTTGCTGCGAATGACCCTATTTCATTTTTCTTGATTGCTGAATAGTATTCCATTGTGTATATATACCATAGTTTTTTTATCCATTCTTCTGTTGAAGGCCACTTTGGTTGATTCCATATCTTTGCTATTGTGAAAAGCGCTGCATTGAACATGGAGATGCAGGTGTCTCTGTGGTATAATGACCCATCTCCCTTTGGGTAAATTCCCAATAGTGTTATAGCTGGGTCATACAGTAGATCTATTTTTAGGTTTTTAAGATACCTCCATATTGATTTCCACAGTGGTTGGACTAATTTACAGCTCCACCAACAATGTAATAGTGTTCCCTTTTCCCTGAAATCTCGCCAGCATTTGTTGTTATTTGTTTTATTGATCTTGGCCAGTCTTACTGGTGTGAGGTGAAATCTCAGAGTTGTTTTGATTTGCATTTCCCTAATGGCTAGGGATGTTGAGCATTTTTTCATGTGTTTCATGGCTTTATGGACCTCTTCAGTTGAGAACTGTCTACTCAGTTCCTTTGCTCATTTGTGTATTGGGTTATTTGTTTTTTGGGAAGTTTTTTTCTTGAGTTCTTTATAAATTCTAGTAATTAGACCTTTATCTGATGTATAAAATGGGAAGATGTTTTCCCATTCCGTGGGGGTTTCCTTGACTCTGTTAATTGTTTCTTTTGCTGTGCAGAAGCTTTTTAATTTCATGTGATCCCACTTATCTATTCTTGTTGCAATTTCTTGAGCAATTGGAGTCCTATTAAGGAAATACTTTCCTATACCTATATGATGGAGTGTATTGCCTATCTTGCCTTCTATAAGTTTGAAAGTTTTTGGTTTTATGTTGAGATATTTTATCCATTTTGAGTTAACTCTTGTGTATATTGAGAGATGGGGGTCAGCTTTCATTTTTCTGCATGTGGATGACCATGTTTCCCAGCACCATTTGTTGAAAAGGCTGTCCTTTTTCCAGTTTACTTGCTTTGCTCCTTTGTTGAAAATCAGGTGGCTATAGGTGTGTTGAGGTATTTCTGGGTCCTCTATTCTGTTCCAGATGTCTTCGGGCCTATTTTTGTGCCAGTACCAAGCTGTTTTTGCAACCACTGCTCTGTAGTATAGCTTGAAGTCAGGAATTGTGATTCTACCTGCATTCGTTTTACAGCTTAAGAGTGTTTTGGCTATACGTGGTCTTTTGTGGTTCCATATGAATTTTTGGATCATTTTTTCTATATCTGTAAAGTCAGTCAGTGGAATTTTAATGGGTATTGCATTAAATCTATAGATTGCTTTTGGTAGGATAGCCATTTTTACAATATTAATTCTCCCTATCCAGGAGCAGGGGAGGTCTTTCCATTTTTCAGTGTCCTCTGCTATTTCTTTCTTTAATGTTTTGAAATTTTCCTTGTAGAAATCTAAAGGGTCTTTGGTTAGATTGATTCCAAGGTATTTAATTTTCTGGTGGGCTATCATGAATGGTATTTTTCCTGAAATTTCCTTCTCTTCCTATTTGGCATTGGTGTAAAGAAAAGCTATTGATTTTTGTGTGTTAATTTTGTAGCCTGCAACTTTGCTGAACGAGTTAATTAGTTGTAATGGTTTTCTGGTTGAGGTTTGGGGTCTTTCAGGTATAAGATCATATCATCTGCAAATAATGATAATTTCCTTACCAATCTGTATCCCTTTAATTTCTTTCTCTTGTCTGATTGCCCTGGCCAGGACTTCAATTACTATGTTGAATAGAATAGGAGAGAGAGGACATCCTTGTCTTGTTCCAGATCTAAGAGGAAATGGTTTTAGTTTTTCTCCATTTAATATAATGTTGGCTGTAGGTTTGTCATAAATGGCTTTTATGAAATTAAGGTATTTGCCTGTTATACCTATCTTCTCCAGTGTTTTTATCACGAAAAGGTGTTGCACTTTATTGAAGGCCTTTTCAGCATCAATTGAGATGATCATGTGGCTTTTGTTTGCCAGTTTTTT
Organism: Pedetes capensis; assembly: GCA_007922755.1. NCBI lineage: Eukaryota > Metazoa > Chordata > Mammalia > Rodentia > Pedetidae > Pedetes > Pedetes capensis. The sequence continues at coordinate 118,099 of VMDO01004138.1, forward strand.
GATATGTTGTATTAGGTCAGTTGATTTCCGTATGTTAAACCAGCCTTGCATCTGTGGTATAAATCTCACACGGTCATGGTGAATAATCTTTTTCATATGCTGCTGGATTCTGTTTGCCAGAATTTTATTAAATATTTTTGCATCTAGATTCATAAGGGAGATGGCTCTATAATTCTCTATCTTAGATGAATCTTTTCCTGGCTCTGTAATTCTCTATCTTAGGTTAATCTTTTCCTAATTTAGGTATCAGGGTGATAGTAGCTTCATAGAATGTATTTGGTAGTGTTCCCTCCTTTTCTATTCTTTGGAATAATTTGAGGAAGACAGGCATTATATCCTCTTTAAAAGTTCGGTAAAATTCTGCTGTGAATCCATCAGGACCTGGGCTCTTCTTTGTTGGGAGGCTTTTAATTACCTTTTTTATTTCTGTATATGTAATGGGCTTGTTTAAGTCAGTTATGTCTTCTGGGATTAGTTTTGGTAGGTCATACGTGTTAATAAATTTGTCCATTTCTTCTGCATTTTAATATTTTTGGGAATACAGTCTCTCATAGTAATCCCTGATGATTTTTTTGTATTTCATTGAAATCCTTGGTTATGGATCCGTTGTCTTTCATAATCCGTACTATGTTAGATTTTTCCTTTTGCTTTTTGATGAGGTTAGCCAGAGGGGTGTCTATTTTATTAATCTTTTCAAAGAACCAGCTCTTAGTCTTATTAATTTTTTGAATTATCTCTTTAGATTCTAATTGAGATATTTCTCCCTTTATTTTTGTAATTTCCCTTTGTGTGTTCCACTTAGGGTTGGTTTTTTGTTGGATTTCTAGTGCCTTAAGCTGTGTCATTAGGTCATTTATTTGGCTCTTTATTTTATTGATGAAGGCACTTAATGCTATAAATTTCCCTCTTAAAACTGCCTTTGCTGTATCCTGTATGTTTTGGTATGATGTGTTTTCATCATCATTTGATTGTAGGAATTTTTTAAATTCCAATTTGATTTCATCAACGATCCATTGGTCATTCAGTAGTGTATTATTCAGTCTCCATGAGTTTGTAAAGTTTCTGGAATTATTCATGTTCTTGAGCTCCAATTTTATCCCATTATGAGCTGATAAGGAACAGGGGATAATTTTTACTTTTTTATATTTGTTGAGGGAGTTCTTATGGACTAGCATATGATCTTAGAAAACGTACCATGTCAAGCTGAGAAGAATGTGTATTCCTCATCGTGTGGATGAAATATTCTGTATATATCTGTGAGATCAAACTGGTTTAGGGTGGAGATTAGATTTGACGTTTCTCTGTTGATTTTTTGTTTTGTTGACCTGTCTCTTGACAAAAGTGGGGTATTGAAGTCCCCCATTATTATTGATTCTGTCCAATAAAGTTCTTTATATTCCATAAGGTTTGTCTTATAAAGCTAGGAGCCCCTATGTTTGGGGCACAAATATTAAGGAGCATTATTGATTCTTGATCAATTGTTCCTTGTATTAAAATGTAATGTCCTCCTTTGTCTCTTCTATTTAGTTTTGGAATGAAATTTAATCTATCTGAAATTAAAATTGCAACACCTGCTTTCTCCCCCCCCCCCGCTAGGTATACCTTTTTTTAGCCCTTAACTCTCAGTTTATTCCAGTCTTTGTGAGTTAGATGAGTTTCTTGAATACCACATATTGATGGTTTGTGTTTTTTCATCCAATTAGCCAGCCTCTGTCTGTTAATTGGTGAGTTAAGGCCATTTACATTAATAGAGATTATTGAGGAGCATTTGTTGTTATATATCCAATCATTACCTGTTACTGATTTATGATTCATGTTTGCTTTGGTCCTTTCTTGGGTTACACTCATCTCAGCTAACCAGTTCTTTGATTTCCTTTGTAGGGTTGTCTTAACTCTCCTGGATGTGGTAATTGATTTACAATTCTCTCCATTGCTGGTTTGGTGGTTGCATATCGTTTAAAAGCTTCAATGTCATTAAATGTCTTACATTCCTCATCTATTTTCAAAGATAATTTTGCTGGATATATTAATCTAGGCTGGAGATTATTGTTTTTTTTTTTTTAATATTTGAATCACCTGTGTCCATTCCTTTCTAGCTTTCAATGTTGGTATGTAAAAGTCTGCAGTAATTTTAATTGGTTTTGCTTTATAAGTAATAAGGGGTTTCTGTCTTGCTGCTTGCAGGATAGCCTCCCTGGTCTCTAACGACAGCATGTGAGCAATGATGTGTCTCGAGGATGATCTACTTACGTCAGCCTTCAAAGGAGTCCTGAAAGACTCAGTGCTGTATATACCCATTTCCTGTGCTATCTTTGGGAAGTTTTCCCTGAGGATATCATTTACTAGGTTGTGAAGGCCTCCAGTGGATCTTTCTTCCCCTTCAGATATGCTCTGAATTCTTAAATTTCTTTTTTTCATTCTGAGTTCTCCTGGAAATCTTTCTTTAAAACCTTTATCATTGATTCCATTTCTAATTGCTTGTATTTCAGTTCATTTATGACGTCCTCTGAATCGGAAATCCTCAGCTCAGATTCATCCAGTCTCAATGAAAAGGATTCTTTAGCCGTGTTCAATTCTGATAATTTGGATTGAGTCTCAAGCAAAGTGGCTTCGTTTTTCCTTATCTTTTCTAACTGGGATGACAGAACGGCTTCCAAGTGAGAAACCTACCTTTCAAGTATCTCCAGTGTGCTGGTGGTATTTGTCTTAATTTCTCTTAGCATTTTTATAACCATGACTCTGAATTCCATGAATTCCAAATCAGAGATCTCTAAGAATTGAGAATCCTTGGAGTTATTTGTTGAGGGGCTTTGATCTGTGGAGCCTTCATATCCATGCTTCCCCTTTGTGTTTTTTGTAGGTTTACTTTGTTTGCCCATAATATGGTCTGGGAAATAGAATTTGTCTCTCCTGATTGTACAGAACTTCTCCCTCTGTTATTCCTTTGAGATTGTGTGGTACTGAATCTCTGGTGCTTATTAGAGCTTATAAGTTGGGTATATTCTTGGCTATTTGGTCTGTGTGGTTGTCTCTTTAGTCCACCAGCCCAACTCCAAGTGGGCTAGGGGCTAGGGAGGCAATAGATTTTGTTTCTCTTCTATGGGGTGAGAAAGGGGGGATCTGGTAATAGAAGAGGGAAAAAGAGGAGGTAGAGGACAGAGGCTAATAGAAACTACTGTCAAAATTAAAATTAAGGTTAAGACTTAAGGGTAAAATAATTAAAACAAAGACACATATATAGCTTAAGAAAAAGAGAAGGAGAATAGAAAAAGGGAAGGGAGTAAAAGAAGAAAGGAAGAAAAATAGGAAGGAAAAAGAGAAAAAATACACGCTCCCACACACATATAAAAACACTTGTAGTTGGGTGCGGTGGTGCATGCCTGCACTTCCAGCAGCTTGGGGGTCGGAGACAGGAGGATCACAAGCCCGAGTTCTGCGCAACCCAGTGAGACCCTATCTCAAAAAGCAAAAAATATGGTCCCGGGGTGCAGCGCAACAGTCTAGCACCTACAAAGCAAGCAGGCACAGGACCCTGGGTTCAAACCCCTGTACAAAAAAAAATAATAATTAAAAAAATAAATAAAATAAAATAAATATCTGCTGGGGATTTTTAAAATTATATTTCTCAGCTAGGGTCCCTCATAACAGCCTGAGGGGCTGACCCCTAGTTGACCCCAGGGCTCATCTCACTCACTCAAACCAGCCCCTCCCATCGAGTGAGTAAAGATGGCCCCCGGCCAGCTTGACCTGCCCTAACCACCTTAATTTTGATTGGCTCCCATCACCACTTGCAGGTAATAACTGTCCCCACCTGGCAGGTATGTCAGTTTACCCGCTGTACCTATCAGGTGTGTGCCCTGATTGGCTGAACCCCACCATGTGACCCCTCCAGGACCCTATAAAAGCAGGGCTCCTGGACCCCATCTTCACCCTATTGATCCTGACCTCTCTGACCATCTCCTGAACCTCATCACCTGGACCAGCGCTCCCTACTCCAGCAAGACCATCTAGCAAGCCGGCGAGATCAAGCCCAGGGGCTCCGAAGAGCCGAAGGCATCTAGCAAGCCACAAAGAGCCTCCCAATTCCTCCCATCCTTGGGAAGGAGGGAGGTAAAGAAGGCGAGCCGTGAGAGTCAAGACCATCAGACCTCCATGGAACACCAGCGGCTGTGGCTGTGCCTTTAAGGCTGAGCTGTACCAGCACTTAGCCTGCAGCATTCTATGCTGCAGGCCTAGAGCCAGCACTTAAAGGGATAGAGCTTTGCTCTATAGGGGCTGCTTGCTCCTTGCTCTCCATCAGGGGAGCACCCTAATAAACCTTACCTACTCTTGCTCAAGCACCAGAAGGTCTCCCAAGGTCCTTCTTTCCTGACATCGACCACATTGTTATGTTGAGGGTTTGGCCCTAATCTTAGCTGGGCTAGAGCTAAAACCCCAACAAATATCCAGACCTCACGCATACACGCTCCCACATACATATAAAAACACTTGTAGTCAGGTGCAGTGGTGCACGCCTGGAATCCCAGCGGCTTGTGTGGGCAGAGGCAGGAGGATCACAAGCCCAAGATCTGCACAACCCAGCGAGACCCTGTTTCAAAAAGCAAAAAATATGGGCTTGGGGCGCAGCACAGTGGTCTAGCACCCACAAAGCAAGCAGGCGCAAGACCCTAGGTTCAAACCTCCATACAGAAAAGAAAATAAAAATAAAAATTAAAAAAAAGCACTTGTATGTTCCTGCAGGTGGAATCTGAACTGTGGACACCCAGTTCCACCAGGCAAAGTCGATACTGCAGGAAGCAGTGTTCCCTACAGAACTCAGGGTGGCAGTGTTTTCACACAATCCACAGGAGCAGTCTGGCTTAGTGTTGGGTAGATAATGATGAACTGCCCCACAATATCCTGGGTTTAAGTGGGACACGGAGTGCCCAAAGAGACTGATCCACGAAATATTCTGTGTCTATTGTATTGTTCGAGAGGCAGTGGAACCTGTGGGGTCCTCCCTGGAGTTCTCCCTGTCCCACATAGTTCGGGTGCCAATTCCCCAAATCAGAGATTTCCCCCCCAAAAAAAAACCTACAGCATGGAGGGAATATGGCTGCCATCGTGGATTTTTTATTGCAGGGCTTTCCGTCCACTTGGGAGGACCATATCCTCTTGTGGGTGGGATGATATCCAACCGCCCCACAGGGAATCTGCAGCATGTCTGTCCATGCGCAACGATCACGCTCAAAACTGCTCTGATTGTGACTAATTGTGCCAGTAGGCTCTGCCAAAAAAGAGCACTCTGTCCGCATGAGGCTCAGTTGCCTCCACAAACCCCAGATTTCTCCACAGTGCAGTGGGCTCACCTCTGGTGTGTCTGGGATCTGGGTGTATGTGTCTGTGGAGATCGCGTCTGCACACCTGTCCCGCCACAACAGGAGGGAGGGAGCTGCATCTCAGCTCTAGTCGCATACTGCTGGCACTGGTTTCCCCATTCCCTCTGAGGCCATTACGGATGGCGATTCCATGTGCCACCTCAAACTGACTCACCCGGAATTTGTAGTTTGTGTCCCACAGGCAGGGTGAGAGTATGCTGCCAAGGTTGCACTCTGTGTTGGGTCCGGCCCCCGTCGATGCATGTGCGCTAAGTCCCTTCCGAGTCTCTGGGATTCTATCCACCGTCTGCGTGATGGCAAAATGGCAGTGGTCCCGCTACTATCCTCTGTGTAGCTCCTTCGAAGCCAAATCCTCGATTTCAGTGTACACCCAGTTTCATCCTCTATCTCCCAAACTAAATTATCACTGTTTCTATCTATTCAATGTGAGTTCCAAACCCCTAACTGAGGCTTCCCATTACTCTGGGACAGAAGGCATGTGTTATCTGTCTGCCATCTTGACTCCACCCCTCCCTTTTTATTTTTTAAGACAGAGCCTTGCTAACTTCCCCAGAGTGGCCTTGAACTCTTAATGTATCCCAGGCAGTCCTCAAATTTTCAAACCTCCTGTCTCAGCCTCTCCATCTAGTAGTTCAGATTATAGGCGTGCACTTCCACAAGTGGCTAACTTCTGGTTTTCTTTTAAATACATATAAAAAAGGGGGCTGGGGAGAATGCCTTTCCCTCTGTCCCTTTAGCTTTCTCTCTTCTACTACCTCCATCCACTCCCAAGACAATCCCGAAACAGCCATTGAAAACCCTATGAGGGTCGCTATGAGTTGGATACCGACTTGACGGCACCTAACAACAACAACAACTACTACCTCCAGCAGTCCCTAGCGGTTGGCACCTCTGGTTCTGAATTTCTGAGGCTCTTGGGTAATATTGGATGAATACAAGGGCCTCACTGTGCAAATGAGGCCAGTGGAGGTGGTGCATTCCTTGTTCTTCCCAGTAAGAAGGGCAAGGACAACACTGTCCAGGTGGTACCTCAGAGAGTTGTAAAGAAACTAGCCTACCCTATACTGTAAAGTTGGGGGTTCATCTCTCTGGGAAGGAAAAAGCCTCCGATCCAAAAGAAAGGAGGAAATTGGTGATGGCATAGGTCATTCATCAAGGCCTGGATTTAGGGGTTCCATCAATGGCCAAGGGTCATTTCATTATTTAATGGTCTCATCAATTAGATATTCTTGCTTTGCCCACTCCCAGCTACCTCCAAAAGCAGGGAAAATCCTTTAGTATTTTCACCTCCAAAGAGCATGACAACTGTCTGTTTGAAAAGCATATTTCTTCCAGGAGTATTGTGAGTTTGAGGCGCATGGCAGACTGCACTAATTCATCAAGACCCTGACTCAAGAAAAAAAATTTTAAATGAGCTAGTGGTGCACCTAAGTGGTAGAAGCCTTGAAAAGTACCTATGAGGGTCTGGGTTCAACAGTCAAGTACTGAACAACAACAACAACAGAAGCATATTTCTCATTTCTGTTTTTATTTTTATCATTTTCCCTTCTCTAAATCTTTTTTTTTCCCCCCAGTACTAGGGGTTGAACCCAGGGCCTGGTGCTTGCATGTTTTGCAAATGCTGTACCACTGAGCTGCACCCCCAGTCCATTTTTTTACTTTTTTGAGAAAGGGTCTCACTAAATAATGCAGGCTGCCTCTGGTCTTGAATTTGCAATCCTCCTGCCTCTGCCTCCCAAGTTGCTGGGATTACAGGAATGAGCCACTGCACCCGACTCCTTCTCTAAATCTTTGAAGAAACCCCTAGATATCTCATTCCAGAACATAAGTCCTAACACAGTCTGATATTCAGACATAAGGGAAGAGACATTTAGATTCAGGCTTGCTTCAAACGTTTCATTCCTAGAATCACCATTAGTGTTTCAACCCCAAGAATATGTTAGGATTGCTCTAGTTAGCACTAAAATTTGTCAGACTATTCTTCAGGTGAATTGTTTTTAAAGGATGGTATTTGGTGCAGTATCATGGCACTTGCCTGTAATCCCAGCGATTGCAGAGGCTGAAGCAGGAGGATCTCCAGTTCCAGGCCACAGGCAGCCTACTCAATTTAGTAAGACCCTGTCTCAAGATAAAAACTGAAAGGATGATGGGTGTCCTGCTCAGTGATGGCGCCCTTCCCAAGCATGCATCAAGACCCTGCGTTCAAAACTGGGCATGGTGAGGCATACCTGTAATCCCAGGGACTTGGGAGACAGAGGCAGAAGGATTGCAAGTTCGAGTCCAGAGGCAGCCTGTGTAATTTATTAAGACGTTGTCTCAAAATAAAAAGTAAAAAATGGGCTATAGTTGCAGCTCAGTGGAGAGCACTTGCAAAGCATATGTGAGGCCCTGGGTTCAAGCCCTAGCACAGGAAAAGGAAAAAAAAAAAAAAGACTCTGGGCTCAGCACCCTCAGTACTGAAGGAAAAGAAGTTAAAAGATCTAGCCGGACAGGGTGGTACATGGCTGTAATCCCAGTGACTCGGGAGGCAGAAGCAGGAGGATCACTCGTTCAAGACCAGAGGCAGTTTGTGTAATTTAGCAAAACCTTGTCTTAAAAAGTGGGAAAAAAAGGGGGGGCTGCGGGTGCAGCTCAGTGGTACAGCACTTGCAAAGCATGCAAACATGAGGCCCTGGGTTCAACCCCCAGTATCACAAAAAAAAAAAAAAAGAAAAGAAAAGAAAAGAAAAGAGTTAAAAGATCATCGTTAACATGGGCCAAAACAATGTATTTTAACACAACTGTCATTTAAAATTTGAACAAATTTTCTAAAATGAGCATTTAAAAGAAAAAACAGTAAACATTCTCTGCTATTTACTTCTGGAGAGAACAGATTCTTGTTACAAGTATTGCAATCAAATGTGTTTCTTTATGAAAAAAAAATGTGTAAGAGTAAGCCCTAGCTAATAAAAAGTGAATTCTGAGAACTATCGTTCAATACTGAGGAAATAATAAATAAGCAATAAATGAAAATAATATAATTCAAATATTGAACATAAGCAGTGAAAAAGAACAAACATGGTTCGATAAACACTTGCTCCTTGGTGTATGTCCCCCACAAAATGAAGCCAGTGTATTCTATTTTCTGGTTCCCTCTAACAGTGTGGTTGTGATACATTGTAACTTAAGCAAAAGGCAAAAATTCCTTTCCTTAGCCAGGCATTTTGGTTCATGCCTATAATCCAAGCTACTTTGGAGGCTGAGGCAAGAGGATTGAGAGTTCAAGGCCAGAGGCAGCCTGTGTAATTTAGCAAGACCCTGTCTCAAAAAAAATTTAAAAAGGAGCTGGGGTGGAGTTCATGCCTATTATGTATGAGGTCCTAGGCTCAACCCCCAGTACTGAAGAAAATAATAGAGTTCCTTTCCTTATTAAATAGGCTTTAAATGAGCACCTACTGAGGGCCAGGTATTACAAGTAAAATTAGTCTACATATTAAGTAACAGTGTAGTGAAAAGAATGACATTGGTGCCTGGAATTTAAAACTTTAAGTCTCCTGTCTCAAAAGATTCATTAGAAAGCTGGGGGAGGCAGATAGGGGTAGAACTATCATATGTAGTTTCTCCAAATTCTGCAAATCCCATATAGTAAAATAGGACAACAGTTTTAATGCTTTGAAGCAAAGCCTTTAAGAACCCTTCATGCGTTAGAAAGAGGAACTAAATTCTCCAAGTTAAATTAGATAAATCGAACTGACATTTTAGTCATTTTATGTCTTCAGCAGTATCTCCACATTATTTGAATAATTATTTTTATTGTTATTGGTGTTGGTGTGGAGTATGCATCCTCTAGGACCATGTCAAGATTATTAAAATTTTCTTTTAATCCACCAGCAAGCCAAAAGTGAATCACCTCAAATGGGGAAGAGTAGATATTCTTAGATTCCATAAATACTTGAGAATCTCCTTTTCCACACATAACCATATATTAAAGGAAATACAAAATGTTATATGTTGGAACCATGTAAACTCAACACAAAATGAAGGAAGAAAAGGGATACAAATGTCTTCAAGATACCGTCTTGATAGTAACACATCTAAGGAAGAAATGCAACACAGAGGGATTGCTACCTAACAAGGCTTAGAGAGACAAAATTTATATATTTTTCCAATAATGCCTATAGCAATATTTACCAAAGTGTGGTACATACACCCTAACAATCTTTAGGGCTGAGGCTTAGCTCAGTTGGTAGAGTGCTGCTTCACACTCTCTGAGGGCCCAGGTTCAATCCCCAGCACTGAAAAAATGGGAGAAGGACATGGCAATCCACTCCTGAAGCAATCTTGAAACAGCCACTGAAAACTCTATGAAAAAAAAAACACCCTGTGATTGTTGCCATGAGTCAGAAACAACTCAACAGCACCTAACAATAGCAACAATCTTTAGGAAATTCATGGACAGTTTTCATTTTGATAGTTATTTTAGCTTATTTTATTATGTATTAAAAAACTATAACAAGCACACCAAGCATGATTTCAGGAACATAATTGAATAGAATGAGGCTAAGGAAAGTAAGTTTTGTAAATATGTTACCCACTAAAGGAAAAAAACTTAGTTGATATAATAGTATTTAAGAATGGAAAATATATGATAGTAGTTAAGAATGGAAAAAATCCAGAAGATGATATTCAAATGACTAAAGTGTGGGAAACTCTGGTACTAATGAAAAGACTGTGGTTCTGGGGACTAGTCACTAGAATGGTGTTCTCCAGTGTAAGTAAAGATATTTCATCAGCACCTGTTCTCATTCCGTGCTCACTTCTTGATTAATAATTCAACTTTCCAAGTACTTTGAAGCTGGGAGAGAAGGAGACATGAATAAATAATGTCAACACTACTTGCGCCTTATTATGAATTAATGAATTGGCATTTTCTTTTAGAAATCAGTCTTATTTGAATTTAGGTAGTTGTCCTAAGAGGTCCTACTTGTAGTCAATCAGCCCTCCTGAATGACCTGACATTCCCTAAACAGTTACAAATGTATTAAATGATAGTTTAAAACAAGTGAAGAATAAAAGTCAAATACTGTGTCAGGGTACCTTGCACAATATTTCTGTAGACTAAACAGTGGTTTTGGCCCTTTGCCACAATACAATGGTTCATCAGTGAACTATAGAATTTGGTGAACAGTCACTAGGAAAACACAGTACACCAGGGCCTGGCCTTTTCCATTCTCACTGGATGTCATTTGCCTCTGAGAACAAAGAAAGCTGACTCCTCTGTGTCCCAGATGGCAATAGAAAAGTGAATTGTGAATGTCATCACTCTCAGTTGTCCTGGGGGGGTGGGGGAAAGCTTCATCTTAAGAGAAGTAGTGAGCAGATCCTCCCTCCTAAGGCTGTCCATCCCTCCTAAGGCTGAAGCACTGAAGCTTTCTAACAGGGAGAAAAATCACCAGCAACTGGGTGAGAACTCAGGATTGGTAATCTCTCATATAACCTTAGGCAAATTATTTCATTTCTTTAGGTAAAGAGGATATCCAGGGCCACCAGATAGAGTTATGGAGGTCATACCCTACACAAAGGCACCAGCCCAAATGCAAGAAGGAACTGAACTTCATCTGCACTCCACTTACCAAGCCATGGCCCTTCATACCTATATCTCCCCATTATCTGGAGTTGTTGGTTGTTAGGTGCCATTAAGTCGTGTCCAATTCATAGCGACCCTTATAGGGTTTTCAATGGCTGATTGTTTCGGGATTGCTTCGGGAGTGGGTTGCCATGTCCTCTTCCTGTTTTTTGTGGTGCTGGGAATCGAACTCGGGACCTCAGAGACTGCAGAGTGGCGCTCTACCAACTGAGCTAAATCCCAGCCCCTTTCTGATTCTTAAAAAGGTTAAATTCTATCTTAAATATTTGCAATAGTTTCTGTTTTCCTGGTTGGTCCCTGATGGATATAGGGATTTTACTGAAAAACATTTTTGCCTGGAATTTGTCTTTTGGAATTCTGAGTTTTTTATATAGTACATAATAAAAAGACTATCAGTTTAGGACATCACGAGTTATCTACACTTGCTCTTTTCACTTTGTCATCTTCTTTCAATCCTCAGCCCATTGTAACCTGACTTCTGCCCCATTGCTTCATTGAATATGCTATTGGCAAGGTCATATTGATCTTGTTTCTAAATCTTATCAACAGTTTTTAACTCTTAACCTAGCAGACTTCTTAGCAGTCTTTGACACTATTAATAATTCCTTCTTTATGAAAATACTCTATGTATATCTAGATGTTGTTGTTGTTAGGTGCCATCAAGTCGAGTCCGACCCATAGCGACCCTATGTACAGCAGATTGAAACACTTGCCGATTCTGTGCCAGACAAATGATCTTATTTATGTTTAAGCCCATTGTTGCAGACACTGTGTCAATCCATCTTATGGAGGGTTTTCCTCTTTTGCATTGACCTGCCACTCTCCCAAACATGATGTCCTTCTCTAGGGATTGATCTTTCCTGACTACATGTCCAAAATATGTAAGACGCAGTCTGGCCATTCTTGCTTCCAAGGAGCAGTCTGGTTGCACTTCTTCTAGGACAGATTTGTTGGTTCTTTGGCAGTCCATGGTATATTCAATAGATGTCTCCAGCACCACAATTCAAAAGCATCAATTCTTTTTCTGTCTCTCTTGTTCAATGTCCAGCTTTCACAACCATATGATGCCACTGAAAATACCATGGCATGAGTCAGACGCACCTTCGTCTTCAATGTGACATCTTTGCTTTTCAATACTCTAAAGAGATCTTTTGC
>VMDO01004139.1:0-39488 GCA_007922755.1 Pedetes capensis
TACAGGAAAAGTTTCTATCTTAAACAGAAATGGAACCCAAGGACATATAGAAAAAATACTATATAGTAAAAGACTGAGAAGACTTGGATGGGAAACTTAGATGGGAAGGGGAGAGGGGGGGAAACAGGAGGGTAAGGGGTAACCTATATGAATAATGCTTATCAAATTGCATATATGAAAATTGTCACAATGAAAAGCATGTCAAAATGAACCACATTATGATGTACATTAAAAATTTCTAATAAAAAAGAAAAAAAAAAGAAAAAAAAAAAAGAAATTATTTTCCTTAGGTAAGCTGCCCAAATCATCAACCTAACCTCAAGTAAAAATTAGTCAAATAGAGCTGGGTGTGGTGGTGCATGTCTATAATTCCAGCACTTTTGAGACTGAGACAGGAGGATTGCAACAAGTTCGAAGCCAGCCTAGAGTACATTCTGAGTTCCAGATCAGCCACAGCTACAAAGACTCTTGTCTCAAGGGAAAAAAAGGTGTCACAAGTCTGTAATACTAGCCACACAGGAAGCAGAAGCAGGAAGATCATGAGTTCAAGGCCAGAGACAGCCCATGTAACTCAGTGAACTCTGACTCAAGATTAAAAAATAAAAAACGGGCTGGAGGTGCAGCTCAGCGGTAGACCACTTGTAAAGTATGTGCAAGGCCCTGAGTTCAACCCCCAAGAATTGGGGGGAAAAATTGCTGACCTATAAATTTGCCTAAAAGTTAATATTCAGACCAGGCATTGTGCCATATGCCCATAACCTCAGCATTTGGGAAGCTGAGGAAGGAGGATCTACTTGAGTTCCAGGCCAAAATGGCCTACAAAGCAAGACCTGTCTCAAAAAAACAGAACAGTGATATTCAAATTTTCCTCAAAAAGTACTTAATGTTTCTAATTTGTTCCACAGAAATGTCCTAAAGAATCATGTCACATGTGCTTAAGACAACTATCAATAGGGAAAAAAAGAAAAAACCTTGAAAATGATGATACAGGGTTGTACAATTTTAGACATAAAAATAAATATCTGTGCCCCAGGTATTTTATATTTCAATGACTTCATTAGTTAGCCCAGTTATCAACTTCCCTGAGTTTATTCCAATGATCATTATTTCTTCTTGTTGTTTTTTGTTGGTGGTGGTGATGTCTCTCTTAATGCTCGAGGGTTGAACCCAGGGTCTTGAACATGCTAGGTAAGCACTCGATCACTGCCATGCACTGTCAGTACTTTTTTTTTTAGGTTTTGAGACAAAGTCATGCTAAGTTACAAAGGCTGCCTCTGGCCTCAAACCTGAGAACCTCCTGCGTCAGCCTTCCAAGTTGCTGCAATTATAGACATATCTCACCACTCCCCACTTCCAATGATGGTTTCTACAAAAATAAAATTATGCTGTAACTATCTTTCAACATTTCAAGCTAACATGCTCGTGATGGCAGTTTAGAAATTAAGTTCATCTTCTGAACCTACCATCCAAATAGGGATACCTCACTTGAATTATCCATTTCACCTAGTGAAGTCATTATCTGATATACTATTTCACAGATTCTTAGAGTTACTAGGTCTAATCATTAGTAGATCACTACCACTTTGCAGATTCTGAGAGCTTTATATGCATTACTCCATCTAATCATTAAAAACATTCATTTCTCAAACAAAACAGATAGCAGCTGAACTGGCCCAAAGTTACAAAGGCAGCTGGGATTCAAATTCAAAGTGTCTCCAAACCACTATACATAAAACAAAAGATGTGTGGGTATTACAGCTAAAACCTCCAATCAGATCAGATGTTGGAAAATATGGTTTCCTCATTTTTGGAGCCAGACATAATATAGAACATTTAGGCACACAAAATTAGCCATTAAAAGAAGACTGATTTCTAGGATAATGCTATTTCTATCTTAAGATAATAAAAAGGGGCTGGGGTGCAGCTCAGTGGTAGAGAGCTTGCAAAGTATGTGAAAGGCCCTGGGTTCAACCCTTCTATCACAAACACACACACACACACACACACACAGACACCCAAACCTTTGCTACACAGTTGTGTAGTGGTAAAAAGTACTCTAAACCCAAGTTCAAATTCCAGCTCCACCATTTATTAACTGAGTGACAAGATATTTAACTTCTGAGTACTTCAGTTTCTCACCTGGAAAATGTGAATAGCACCTACTATATAGGACTCTTGAGATTTTAATATAAGTGCTTAGAACAATGCCTATAATTTATTAAACACTATATTAAGTGTTTGCCAGTGTTATTACTCAATTAAAATGGCAGTATTCTGGATGTCCTGCTATTGTCGCTGAGAGCCGTGGGCCACATGTCTAATCCAAGTAAGAAGGGAGGCTGAGGCAGGGTAGTGAGTTAAAGGCCAGAGGCAGCCTACGTAATTTAGTGAGACCTTGTCCTAAAATAAAAAAAACTAAAATAAAAACGGCTGGGGGTACAGCACAATGGAAAAGTACTTGCAAGGTATGTGTGAGGCCATGGGTTCAATCCTCAAGAAAAAAAAGAAAAGAAGAGAACATTCTATGTCAAATCATACCCACATAGTATTTACCTTTAAGGTTAAAGAATTAAAAAAAAATTTTAAAGGCCTACTCCTAACATTCACTGAAAAAGTAGTCACAAGCAAGGTCTGTAATATTAAAACATAAATGCAACAGAACTTTTGATGTTGGAAAATTCAAGACATATCTATTGAAAATAATCTAATATTCACAACAAAAGACTCAAGTGACCACAACTTGTAAAACCTTATCACATCTAGACAAATCTTATACATAGTGATAACCTTTCAAGCCTTCCAAGTGACACTGGAAGTATAAAATACTAGCAGTACTTGTACTAATGAAGTATTTTTTTAAATAATAAAAAGATGAAATGCAAGCATTAATTTGTCTCAGATTACACAGGATAAAGTTCACAATGGTAAAAGAGATGCTTATTTAATTTTTAAAAATTCTATTTGAACTGCTCTTGCACTATTTGAACCAATTGTTGCTCAGTGTATATTTAAGGAAATAAAACAAACTATTCAAGTCAGGCATGGTGGTACACACCTGTAATCCTACCACTCAGGAGGCTCAGACAGGAGGATGGCATGTTCAAAGGCAGCCTGGGCTACACAGTGAGACCTTGTCTCATAAAACCAAAAAAGTATTCATTTTCAGTAAACATGAAAAGTCCACTATATTTTCCTTAATCACAACCTTCCTTACAGGTGAGAAATAATCTTTTTTCTTGCACAATACTTGGGGGTTGAACCCAGGATCCCCCCTCCCCACCGTACACATTTGGAAGTGCTCTATAACTGGGCTGCACTCCCAACACATTCTTTTAGTTTTTGAGTCAGTCTCCCTAAATTATGCAGGCTGCCTCTGGCCTAGAACTTTCCATCCTCCTGCCTCAGCCTCCTGAGTCGCTGGGATTAGGAACGTGTGCCACCATGCCCCGCTATCTACCTGAAAGAAAAAAATAACCAGGCAGATCCAAAAATCATCAAATAACTTTCAGAAATAAAAAAGTTTTTGTGAAATAAACTCAACGAATGGATGAAACAGCAAATTAGACATAACTAAAGACAGAATTTTTAATCCAGAAGATAGTTATGAAACCTTCCGAGTTGCTGGGATTACAGGCATGCATCACTTTGCCCCACAGATAACAATCTCATCCCTAGGTGAAAATGGAAAATATAAACTCCTCCAAGGAGTACCAGACTCCAGGGAGAAGATGGGGTTTATATTTCCTAATTCCTCATTCTACTTTCAGTGTGTTCAAGAGAAGTCTATGTTAGAGCAACCTCTGGATTTGGCTTATGTAATCTCAAAAACACTTTGCCTCCTCTCATTTCAAATCAAATATAAGGATCTCTAGACCAATTTTCTGGTCCTAAAAAGGACATGATGGTTTGTCCATATTTTCTGGAGCTTAAAACCTAAAACAGGCTTCAAAAGGCTTTTGTCAAGATGAAAAATGTTAAAGCCCCATCCTCATAATCACAGCCTATTTGAATGCACTTCCATCCTACTTCCTATCAACTTGCAATGTTGAATGGGCATTTAACCAACTACATCATACCAACTATACATCTTAACTAAGTACACCAAGAGAATTGACTATCTTTACCTACATCCTATTTACTCACTTAGATATTTCAGGAAACATTCCTCATGTTAGTCGCCAACGCTTAACTTCATGTCTCTCAACATGGTTTCTTACACCAAGCACTTCCTTGGCTTTGTCATCCAAATAGACAAGACCTTTCTTTGTAGCTCAGATAAAAGGTCCTAATAATTCCAGTTGTGCAAATGGAGCTGGTTATGCATATGCACAATGGTTCAGTCAAGATCGTTAAGTCTTCACTAACATTCAAATGACAAAAAGCTTTCTAAAGTAAACCATAACTATGCCATGCAGCAAGGCAAGGACGAAGAACTTTAAACCAAATCCAGAATATTCCAAATTACTGGATAGTCAAAACCAATTCTAAAACTATTAACACTTTCTTCTCCATTGTAAGTTTTAAAATATGGCATTAAGATTTCTAAAAGTAAGCAATTAATGTAACTTCCCTTATTGGTTTCAAAAACCAAGACTGGATTTTTTGAAAATCTGGAGCAACACCAAGTTGGAGACTCTTGCGTCTCTAAGGGAACTTCTTTGTTTTTTCCACAGGGAAATTACTGCGCCAAGAACCTACCTTCCCATTCTTGTGAAATACAAGAGAAGCCATACTAACTTGGATTTAAAGAGACCTATTTAATCTGATGCTTCAAAAACAAGAAAATTTATATGGAAATGGAGTGTGATGGAAAACAGCAGTGTGCACGGATCACATCTAGTAATGGAGACTTCTAAATAAGGGAAGACGCTGACATCAAGCAAATTGCAAGTAGACACAGAGAGTTGAAGAATTTCCATGGGGAGAAGCACTTGTGATCCTCAGAACGCAATGGCCTTGGAGAAAGCCCCAGAATCCATGGCCACGGGCTATTTCCATAATGAGACTTCTCAGAAGCATCTTTAGGAGGGCACATCAGCTTCTCTGCCTTCAGGGGCTGGGAAGGAAGGGCGCCGAGCACCATCTTTCCTCTCTGGGAGCTGCAGCGTTACGGACAAGCTTCAAAACCTGAGCTACTTCCAACTTCCACGGGGAGAGGGGAGCAGCGGAGCGTGGTTCCACCGCTTTCCTCTCGCACCAAGCGCAGCAGCTGGGCGGCCGTGGTAATGAGGGCAGAAGCGGCTGGCGCTGCGTGCGTGTTTACGTGTCTCGGATGGGTGTGGGAAGAGGAGACAGAGAGGTCCTAATGAAAAGATGGAGGAGAGAGAGAGAGAGGGGTTGGGAAGAGGGGAAGGCACCACCTTTCTTTTCTCTGCTCTTCCTGGGGATCTGAAAACTCCTCCTAACAGGCCTTTCGGGCTCTTCGGGGCTTCTGGGCAGAGCGGCCGCGCCTGCCTCCGAGGACTCCTCTGGCTGCTCGCGGCTGAGGCTTTGCGTGGCCTCGGCCGCTGCTGTCTCCTCAGGCTCCGCGCCGCCACCGGGTTCCGCTATAATGAGGCGGCCGCCGCCGCCATTTTGTGGGGAGGACTCAAGCTCCGGAAGCGCTGGGTTCAGCCCGTCGTCTCCGCCGCCGCCAGCTTCCCAGCTCGCGTCCGTCGGCGGAGAGACCTCTGTCTCCGCAGCAGTCGCCATCGCGCCCGCGTGAGGAGCTCCGGGAAGCTTCTGCCCACAAGGTCGACGGGCGTGGGGGGGAAGGGGAAGCGGGCCGGCCTCGCTGCCCAGCTGCTCTCAGCCCACCCACCCACTCCCTTCCCCCCGTGGCCGTGGGCCGTGCTCCTGACCCCGCAGCTTCTTAGGAGCCTCAAAGCGGGCACCCAGAAGTGCCTCAAGGGCCCAGAAGCCGTTCCCCGCTAGGGCAGCTCTTCAGCTGGCCCCCGCCACTCAACGTGCTCGCGTCGGGGCTGGGAGGGGGCGGGGCCGTCGCGGGCCACTCCGCCAATAAGAGCGCAGTGCCCGCCTCCACGGGTGCAGATATCTCGCACCGGGGGGCGGAGCTTCGGGGCGCCGGAGCCCGCCAAAAGGGGACAGTGCAACGCCTTGCAAGAACCTCGACGCCACTGCCACCCGCAGCGCTCTCCGGAACCCCGGGCGATCTTCCAGTTCCCCAGCGAACCTAAGTCGAGCTGTAAGCGAGGGAGGCGGACTTAGCCTGGTCCCCAGGGCTTTGGGCATTTCCTGTAGGGGCCAGACTGCTCCTCTGCTTGGGAGTTCTGTGGGCCAAAACAGGCGTTAGAGCAGTTGACACAAGTTGATCACGAGTTTGTGAAATACTTTTGTGCATCAGATAGGCCTAGAGAGGAGATAACATGAGAAAGAGAAACCTAATTAAACCACCCCAGGCACTGGCTCCTTTAAGACTCCAAAGTTTACATTCCTCACTCCCCTGATTAAATAGGATTCCACTCCCTTACTAGGGAATGCCACCAGCTCCTCTCTCTCAACACAGAGGCGCTGCAATAAATTCCTCCTCATATGGACATAGCCCTTGGTATCCAAAAGTTGTTTCTTCAAAGATTTGTGGTCAAAGACTTTCTGCTTTCTGCCTGGAGTGCTCTGTAACACCTGCAGGCTCTTTAAAGGAAAGAAAAACACACGGATCCCTTTATCCGACAGTCTCTAAGTCTTACATAAGGGATAGGAAAACATAACCTAAGGGGTATAGCTATTTTGAGGCCGAGAGATCCTGCCTTGCTTTGCAGGCAATTAAAGTGCCTTCCTCTAATAAATGCTGGTGTTCAGGTGATTCTTTCTCTCTGATGGGCCTTAATGCTGGTCTTTAGGTGATTCTTTCTCTCTGATGGGTCTTGCTTCCTGCTACAACAAAAGAATGGCCTACAGCGAGTAGAGCAGCGACCTGCCATTTCCCTCCAGATTTTAAGTCTTTACCAAAGAATTACTCCCTCAGGCACTGCTTATCT
This sequence comes from Pedetes capensis, assembly GCA_007922755.1. NCBI lineage: Eukaryota > Metazoa > Chordata > Mammalia > Rodentia > Pedetidae > Pedetes > Pedetes capensis. Next base: position 6,978 of record VMDO01004139.1, read on the forward strand.
CCTTAAACCTTAAGAGTCTGACACAATGGCCCCCTCAAGCAAGCACTGAATATACCTAGGATCCTTTGATATGTAACCTAATGTTGAGATGGAGGCTGCTGACTTTCAATTTTTTCCTTTGGGTTTTTCAATTTTTTTTTTCATACTATAACTGTGTAGTAAAGAAAAAATTTAGCTGGGCACAGTGGGTCATGCCTGTAATCCCAGCGACTCTGGAGGTGGAGTCAGGAGAATGGCAAATTTGAGGCCAGAGGCACTCTGTAATTTAGTGAGATCCTGTCTCAAGATTTAAATTAAAAAAAAAAAAAGGCTGTAGGTGCAGCCCAGTGGTAAAGAACTTGCAAAATATGTGCAAGGCCCTGGATTTAACCTCCAAGAAACCAAAAAACAAAAAAACTTGTGAAGATATTTGAAAAAATATATGTAGGAAGTTGTTGCTATCCCCTAAAAGCAAGCAACTTGATAGTCAAGGACCTTTTAATTCTTTCAGCCTAGTTAGCATAAACTATCCTGATTTACCACAAATACAGACAGTATTTACTGGGTGATTCCTCTATGACAGGCACTACAGAAATCAGTTTACCTACAATATCACAGGTTAATCCTCAAAACAGATACCAAGAAGACTATTCTACACAATTTAAAATTAGTATTATAAGACATTGGACAAATTAAGGTAACAAAAGTCAAGTTTGAAGCCAAGTCTATTTAATTCCAACATCAAGTACTTAAACACTGCAGTGACTGTGAGGCAGGATAGAAAAATATGGAAATTTGGGGGACGTGAAAAGGCAAAGAGCTTTCACTCCAGAATTTGATTTGCATCTCACCAGCTGACAATCAAGAACTTTGGCATAACTACCAAGAAGACTGCTGTGAGGACTGCTTGTGTAGAGACGTTATTTTTGAGAGACATTTAAATAATGAAAATGTTAATATCAATAAGCCATGCTTGGGGGTCAAAATGTATATAGCCCTTGAGTTTTACTTTCCCCTCTGTAACTCTGTGCTTCCTTGAGACATGCCCAGGCAACTCCCTCATGACTCTTAAACTGATATAATGTATAATCTCATTTTACTAAAGGTGAGTTCCCCCAATAGAAAAACCTAAACAATGGAACAACTTCTTTTGATCTTATTGGCAGAGGCCTATGCTCATGGCACACTAGGCGCCCAGAGCTAAGTGCCCAGAGCTAGGTGCCCAGGACTGACACCACACAGGGTGTGCCCTAGGTTGAATAAAACTGGAGGGAACATGTGCATCACCCTCTTTTTGGCTTCCTCCTCTTTGCTCTTTTTTTTTTTTAAATCTTATTTTAATTTTACTTTTTGTGGTATTTGGGGGTTGAACCCAGGGCCTCAAGCTTGCATGCTTTCAAGTGCTGTACCTCCAGGCCATTTTTTTTTTTTTTTTTAACTTTCTACTTTGAGACAAGGTCTCGCTAAATTACACAGACTGCCTTTGGTCTCGAACTTGTGATCCTCCTGCCTCCACCTCCCAAGTTACTAGGATTATAGGGATGAACCACTGCATCCAGCTTCTCTTTGCTCTCTTGGTAAGTCCTCATCTGTGTCTTGGATGCCTATCTCTCTGAGTACCACATGTGTTCTATAACTTTGTTTCACTCTCTCTGGCTTATCCTGAAATTCTTTTCAGGATGAAGTCAAGGACTTAGTTTAACTTGAGTGGAGGTCCCAACTAGGGGAACTCCCCGGGTGAGGCAGCCAGGCTGAGCTATACCTCTGTGCTGTGCCAGTAACAACTTCTTCTCTAAGATCTAACCTTCACAGCAGCCCTTCACGTCTATGCACTTTAGGAAGAAACAAAGGAAGGCTGGTATTTTTCTTAGGATTGGCAGCATCATCATCAGGTGACCCAGATCTCTATTTCCAAACAATAGCTAACTTGGAAGGAGTTGATAAACCAAAGCCATAATTGTAATGAAACACTAATCTTTGTCAGGTGGTTGCTACTTAAAGCGAATTCCGCATTCCAAAGTTCAAAAGGAAAGTTGGGATAACTATCCATTTTAACAGCTGATATGGAAGAGTTTATCATGGATTGCCCCACCTATTTAAATCAGTAAATCAAAGGGAAGTAAGTGTAAATCAATTATCAGTATATGTAAAGTAGAAACACATTTTAAAATTTTTAATGAAAAAATGAGGGTGCCAGGCCCAGTGGCACACATCTCTAATCTCAGCACCTGGGCAGGTAGAAGCAGGAGGATCCTAAGTTTGAGGCTGCCAGAGGCAACCTGTGTAACTTAATGAGACCCTGTCTCAAAATAAAATGTAAAAAATGGGCTAAGGGTGCAGCTCAGTGATAAAGCACAAAGTATGTGTGAGATTCTGGGTTCAACCCCCTAGAACTGGGGGCAAAAAAAGAAAAGAAAAAAAGAGAAAGAAAAATAAGAGAAAAAATCAGGGCTAAACTGAAGGAAAATAGTACACTATTTTTAAAACAACCTTTTAAGGTGGGGGGAAGGGCTGGATATGTAGCTCAAAGGTAGAACCCAATGCAGGAGGCCATTGGATGGATGCCCAGCACTGGAAGAAGAAAAAGGAGGAGGAGGAAGAGAGTTTAATTTGACTTGAAAAGGGCTACAGAAGATCAGAAATTCCAATTTTGCAGTCCTCAAATTGATTTGTTAAAGACACCTCTAAATGCCCTTTTTAATCAAAGTAAAAGATAAGTAGGAAGTAATTAAATACCAGTACCACCATCCACCATTTAACAAGGGTTTCCTCAGCCACTCAGCAAAAGCCAACTTTCCTGGGAAGGTCCTAGAGTACATATAAGGCAACCACAGTCTGTGGTAAAAAGTACCTAACACTAAGGCCACAGAGAACAATTAGTTCTCCATAGAAGTTAAATCTTAAATTTTGTGAGGAAAGAAGTTGTTTTCCAGCTGGGCATGGTGGCGCCTGCCTCTAATCCCAGTGACTCAGGGGGCTGACACAGGAGAATCACAGGTCAAAATCAAAGGCAGCCTGTGTAACTTAGTGAGACCTGTCTCAAAATAAAAAATAAAAAGTGGGCTGGAGGTGCAGCACAGTAGTAGAGTATTTGCAAAGTGTGTGTGAAGCTGAGGCAGGATAGAAAGATAGGGAAATTTAGGGAACATTGAAAGGGAAAGAGCTTTCACTCCAGGATCTGGCTTGAATCTCAACAGCTGACAATCAAGAACTGATACAAGGTATAATCTCATTTTACTAAAAAGCAGTTCCCCAATAGAAAAACCTAAACAATGGAACTTCTTTTGATCTTATTGGCACATCTCTACCCTGTGACAGGGCCTTCCTAGGCTCACAACACACTAGGCACCCAGGACTGACATCACACAGGGTATGCCCTAGATTAAATAAAATGAGAGGGAACATGTGCACCACCTCTTTTTGACTTCCTCCTTGCTTTCTGGGTAAGTCCTCATCTGTGTCTTGGATGCCTCTCTCTTTCTGAGTGCCCACATGTATTCTAAAGTGTATACGTAATAAACTCTGCAACTTTATTTCACTGTCTCTGACTCGTCCTGAAATTATTTTCTGTGATGAAGCCAACAACCCAGCTTAACTGAGTGGAAGGCCCAACTAGGGGAACTCCTCAAGCTAGCTGGTCATGCTGAGCTCTACCTCTCCAGTCCAAACCCCAAGTACTACACACAAAAAATAGTCTTCCCATCCCAAAACAATGTTTTTAAAAAATTAGTCCATTTAGTATTATACCTTATACAGTGTAAAAAAATTGAGAAGCTCTAAATTACATTTTAAAATATATTTTTGATTGTAAGATAGCAAAAAGTTTAAATTCAGCTGGATATCACTAGCATTCAATATTAGAAATATATGGTTTATTGGGTGCTAAAGATGTAACTCTGAAGTCAATGGACATGGGTACTTCTGTCAAATTTATAATTCAATGGAGAATATGTATAAGACTAGGATATATGGTGATAGCTAAACCAAGACCTAAAGATTAAATAAGTAGTCCTCCCAGGAGGAGCAGAAAGGGAATATAAATTTGGTAAATCCCATTTCTGTCAGAAAAATCAACACAGTGACACAGCATATCAATCTATGTGTTTACATATGTGTATGTATATAGTTATCCCATATATATATATATATATATATATATATATGGGGGAGGGGAATAACTACGACAGATACACATGGTTCTGAACCAAGGGCTTGTTGTTGTTGTTAGGTGCCGTCGAGTCGAGTCCGATTCATAGCGACCCTATGTACAGCAGATCGAAACACTTGCCGATTCTGTGCCAGGCAAACCATCTTATTTATGTTTAAGCCCATTGTTGCAGACACTGTGTTAATCCATCTGGTGGAGGGTTTTCCTCTTTTCCGTTGACCTGCCACTCTTCCAAACATTATGTCCTTCTCCAGGGATTGTTCTCACAGGTTAAATATAAGTACTATGTTGTCTCCAACCATGAGTAATGAAAAAAGCAGCAACACACAAACATTGGAGAACTGTATGAAACAATGTATAGTTAAATACTTGGACAATAGGCTTTTTAAATTTAGAAACAAACATATCCAGTTCTACTCTTCATTTTAAAAAGAGGAGAAACCAGGCACAGTGGCCCAGGCCGGTAATCCCAGCAACTCAGGAGGCAGAGGTAGGAGGATCACCAGTTCTAGGCCAGAGGCAGCCTACATAATTTAGTGAGACCCTATCTCAAAATTTAAAAAAAAGTAAAAAACAGACTGGGGTGATGTAGGGATGGAATTGGAAGGTGATATGGGACAAAGAGAGGAAAAAGGGAAATGTGGTTCTGAACCTGCATCGGTCGAGGTGTATCTAGCCCACCTGGAGTCCTGAGGCACACCTGGGACTCTTTTATGACTCACTGCGGCACACCCTGCTTGAGTCCATGAGGTTGAGGCAAGATGGCACCTGCCTGATGCGGCCATATCCCTCCTCAAATTTCTTGTTGCCGCCTCAAATTTCTTGCTGAGTCATAGACATCTGACTGGCTAATCCAAAATGCCGTGGATACTGATTGGCTAGCCCAGACTGCTCGGAAGAGCGGTGCATGGAAATAGAGTTGAGTTGCCTCCCTGAAGGACTCCCGGAGTGGCTGTTTCCGTAGCACTCACCACTGGTGGGGGGGGGGATTCCAACCCTGGGGTAAGGGGCCCCTCAGGGTGAAGCCCAGGGGTAGAGTGCTTGCTTAGCCTGCATGAGGATGTGATTCAAATTCCCAATACCACAAATTAATTAATTAATTTTTAAAAAAAGAAAAAGACAATCGCCCAAGATCACATAGCAAGCTAATAAAAATTAACATACAAAGCCCTGGGATCAATCTCCAGCACCACACACACACACACACACACACACACACACACACACACACACACACACACGAAGGAAGGAAGGAAAGAAGGAAGAAAAGGAGAAAAGGATGGGAGGGGTGGTATATGGCTGTAATCTGAGCACTGGGAAACAGAGGCAGAAAGCTAAGACAGCCTATATAAAGAGATCCTGTCTCCAGATAATAGTAACAAACATTTATTGAGTACTTTATATATGTCAGACACTGACCTAAAGGTATTACATGTCTGGTCTCAATCTCTACAGAAGGTACTGTTATCCTTTAACAGATGAAGAATGGTCCTTATGTTTAAATATAAAGGAATTACAGACTTTCATATGCTAAATGACAAAGGCCCAGCTAAATATTTTTTCCAGTTCTGGGGATTGAACCCAGGGGCCTCATGCATGCTAGGCAAGTGCTCTACCACTGAGCTGTTCGCCTGGCACTTTTTTTTTTTTTTTTTTTTTTGTGGTACTGGGGTTTGGACCCAGGGCGTCCCACTTCCATGCTCTGCAAGTGCTGGACCACTGAACTGCACCCCCAGCCCATTTTTTACTTTTTGAGACAGGGTCTAGCTAAGTTACATAGACTGCCTCTGGTCTTGAACTTGCAATCCTTCTGCCTCCGCCTCCCAAGCCGCTGGGATTACAGGCGTGCACCACCGCGGCTGGCACATTTTTATTTTTTGTCTCAAGACAGGGTCTCACAAATTGCACAGTCCGGCTATGGCCTCAAACCCCCAATCCTCCTGTCTCAGCTTCCTGAATTGCTGGGATTACAGCATATGCCACAATGTCCAACTACTACTAACATTTTATAGTAACAATTCCTGTCATTTTAAATGCATGTTCATATGTCTTTTTCAAGTAAAATGTTTTTGATGCTGACAGGTAACATGATTTGGGTTTATCCTCAAAAAATGTTTATTGGAGTATGTTTTATTTCAAGCAAACTGAACCCATTATATGAGAGTCTAGATTTACTCCAAATATAAATTAGGCAGTATCTATTCAAATACCCTTTGCATGCTTTTTGCAAATTCAAAGTGCCTTTTACTGCATTCAATCAAACAGGTGAACATCATTTACCAAAGCCAAGGCTTGCTGAAATCAAAAGGATTTAACAATTGGGAATGATTGTGTTGTACCAGCTGACGGACCACTACATACCTAATTAGAAGGCCATTTACACCCCTGACATTTCTACCTAAATGAGGACCCAGGTTTATTTTGTGTAGTGCTTGTTCTGGCAGGTGCCGTCAAGTAGCATCTGACTCTTAGTGACCCCATGTACAACAGAACAATATCCAACATTGTACCATGCACACAATCTTTATGTTTGAGCCCATTGTTGCAGACACTATGTTTCATCCATTTTGAATTGTGCCACATCAGGAAAAAGAGGTCCCAGGGGTGTATGTCCATTCCCATCATTAAGGTATTGTACTTTGAGGAAGCAACTCTTCCCCAGTCATTTCTTGAATGGCTTCCAGCCTGAGGGGATCATTTTCCAATGCTATATTTGACAGTGTTTCTCCACTATTCATAGGGTTTTCAATGGCTAATTGTTTCAGTAGTGAGCTGCTAGGTCCTTCTCCCTAGTCTGTGTTAGTCTAGAAGCTCAGCTGAAACCTGTCCACCATGGGTGACGCTGCTGATATCTGAGATACTGGTGGCATAGCTTTCAAGATCACAATAACATGCAAGCTACACAGCACAACAAGATGACAGACACATGGGGGTGGTGCTTTGTGGAGTTCTATAAATAAGAAGGTTAGTGTCAAGGACAAGAGTGATAAAAAGAGGGAAAAATGCTCAAGAGGAAACGGTACACTATCAAAGTGCAAATGTTGGTGAAATGTGTGAAAAACATTCAAGTTAAAAGCCTTTGATTTTTATGCTTCTATAATAAATGAGGGGAAAGAAAGTTGCTTGAGTTGGGAGAGGATGAATAAGTTAAAGGAAAAGGTGTAAACATGCAGGAAGAGTATGTGAATAATGCCTTACCGTTCAGCAAATGCTTCACTCATTCTCCTAACAAACATTTCTTAGGAGCTACCTGTTACCAAGCCCTAAAGGTGGGCTTATGACAAGGTAGCTGTGAATCAAGCAGATCCATCCCAACCCTGGGTTTATTGTCTGGTGCTTTCATACCCATTATCTCATTTCATCTTCACAACAGTTGCCAGAGAAACACTATCACTTTTGGCAAAGGATGGAGTGGTGATTTAACTGCCTTGCTCAAGCAAATTCCATCAATAAGTGATGGAACGGAACACAGATTTGCGTCTACTAACTCTAGTTGTAGACTCTTGCAACTACACCAAATTCTGCTTGCTTGTAGGCCTCAGGGATGCCTGAGCATTTTGTTTATTTGTTTGGTTTGGTTGTTTTTGCCCCCCTTTCATTTCTTATTTATTTATGTATTTTTTAAATTGAACCTACAGCCTCACATATGCTAGACACACACTCTGCCATTGAGCAATGCTCCTATCCCTGGGAGCATTATTTGTTAATCAAGACTTTTAAGGGAAGCAGGCATGGCGGCACATGCCTGCAATCCCAGTACTCAGGTGACTGAGGCAGGATAGTGAGTTTAAAGCCAAGCTGGGCTACAAAGTGAGACCCTTGCTCAAAAAACAAAAACAAACAAACAAATGACCCTCAAGGGAAACAAAGAAAAATTATGAAGTTATACCACAACACATTTCAATCACTCCCTTACAAATCATTTATCTCCTTCATTCTGGCCTCTTATTTTCCTGAGTGAATAGGGAAGCTTCCCACCAAATATCTGAAAAACACAGCATCTTCACTTTTACTTTTTTTTCTGATGGCTCCTGTAGATTTATTTGTGATTTCTGGACAGACCAAAGTAATCAGTCATTTAGTTCTTGACTTATCAACAACTGAATTGAGAGCCAGCTCCCCTGAAACATGTTCACGTTATTACTTTATTATTTGGTGATTCATAGTACCAGAATGGTACTTGGATTTATTTTGGATATTTTTCCTCAGTTCATAAAATCCAAGTAATAAAGAATATTTGACATGTCCATTAACTTATAAACTAAATGCTATGAAGTACTGATTTAAAAAGAACATTGGCAAGTATCTGTTAACTGATAAATGGATGGATGAACAGAATATGGTATATCCATACAATGAAATATTATTTGGCCATAAAAAGGAAATGAAGTGCTACAAAATGGAAGAAACTTGAGAACTGTACAGCAAGTGAAAAAAGCCAATCACAAAGAGCCATATAAGGTATAATTCCATTTATGTGAAATGTTCAGGAAAGGAAAGCCCATAGAGACATAAATTAGATTCGTGGTTACCCAGGGCTGAAGGACTGTGGGAGTTTCAAGGTAATAGGTAAAAGTGTTCTTTTTAGGGTAATGAAAATGGTCTAAGATCAATTGTGGTAATAGTTGCACAATTTGTGGTTATATGAAAATCATTGTACAAATGCATGAGTAAATGAGTGTATAAATTAGTGAATCATCTGATGTATGAATTATATTTATTAAACTAAACTTTTTGTTAAAAGGGAAATTGAAGCTACTCTAGAGGCTAAAGGAGGATAACAAGTTTGAGGCCTGCCTGGGGTACATTACAAGCTTGAGGCCAGCCTGGACAACTTAGTGAGACCCTGTCGCAAAATAAAATTTTTTTTAAAAGGGATGGAGATGTAGCTCAGTGATAGAACATTAGGACAAAGCCCTGGGTTCAACTCCCAGTGCCTAAAAAAATGGAAATTGACATAGTGTCCCACTAATTGGAGGAAATACTTTTTCGGGTTTATGATGTAGGAATTTATCTGAAATTACATGTATAGGGTATAGATATCACATGCTGCTGCTTTAAATGAATCAAGCTACACCTTACCTGAAATATTTGCATCATGCTGCTGCCATATTGGTAGAATTCTACCCTATACATGACTATATCAAACTATTACAATATGGGAATATGTTAGCAGCAAAAATGCTGACTGTCCTTTCTTGATTTTTATATCTTAATGATTTGTATTAAAATTAATATTAACTTCCTTTTTAAAAGACCATGAAACATAAGGTCCAGGGACGTAATAACATGAAATGTTCCCAAATAATTCCATTCCCACTATTTAAAACAAAAAATTGGATTTTTGGCTGGTTTTACATGCCTTATTTCTAATGTTCTTCTCAATACTATTCTCAAGCCAAAAAACTTTTTTCTCTCAATTATTTTTCCACTTAATGTAAAATAAAAATCCTGATTATAAAAATAAAGCTTTATGAAAAAATATGACCTCAAGTTTTAGTATTCTCTAATGGCTCTAAAGGATAGGCAACTAATTATTATAAGTTTCCTTCTAAGAAGTCTTTGGGGAGCCAGCCAAGTTTAAATAGAGTAATTGTTAGGTCTATGGTTGCAATTTACATAAATTATAGAAACATAACACCAAACATTTATCTAACTGAAGAAAATGTGGTTTTCAGTTACTTATTTAGAGGAATTCTATTTGTGGTTAGTGCCATTTGGTGATCAGTTCATTCTCTTGAGAATATGAGTTTCTCCGGGGAAAAAATATGTGGTATTTTTTTTCAAGAAATTAGTTTTGCTTGAGTTAGTAAAAGCTGAAAAAAAATATATAAAATATAAACTACATATACATCCTGTGATAAAATTGGTATTAAAATAGATACATAATTCCTTTAGAAGCTATTTGCTTGCCATGGTGCTCTGCTTCTTCCTCTAAGTGCTAAAGAACTCTTTCCTCCTAATCAATCTGCTATCTGAGGTCCTATGGCCCATAAATACAATTGGACAATGTAAGACATTCCAAAATGTCTAGCACTAAATAAGATACTATTTCTACAAGCAATTAGTCCTTAGAGTCTCACAAAATTGTACAAAAAATATTTTTTAAATAGTTAAGCTTCAGAAATTATCCAAGCAAATAGGACTCTGTGTGTGTGTGTGTGTGTGTGTGTGTGTGTGTGTGTTGCTGAACAAGCACTCTACCACTAAGCTACAATGGCAGCCCCAAATTCCACTTTTCTATTATTATACACTGACTGTTTACATCTCTCCCAAATTCATGTGTTGAAACCTAATCACTAATGTGATAGTAATAGGAGGTGGAACCTTTGGGAGGTAATTAGGTGATGAGGGCGGAACCCTCCTGAATGAGATTAGTGCCTTTACCCAAGGGACTCCACAGAGTGTTGCCTTTCTTTTAGCCATCTGAAGACCCAGTGAGAGAGCTGGGTGTGGTGGTGCACACCTGAAAATCCAGTATTCAGAAGGCTGAGGCAGAAGGATTGTGAATTCTAGGCCAGCCTGGGCCACATAGCAAGAATCTGTCTCAAACAAAACAAAACAAACAAAACAAGAACATAGTGAGAAGATGCCATCTATGAACAAGGAAACGGGCCCTCACCAGACACTGAATCTGCCAGCACCTTGGTCTTGGACTTCCTATTTTCCAGAACTGTGAGAAATAAATATGCATTGCTTATAAGCCACCTAGACTATGATATTCTCTTATACCAGCCTGAACAGATCAAGAAATGTACTTTTTTCCTAACTAAAGGAGTCTGAAATGGAAATGACTACAAGTTTTATGTTTTTAAAAAAACACCTAATAGATGTAATGGCGCACACCTATAATCCCAGTGACTCAGAAGGCTGAGGCAAGAGGATGGCAGGTTAAAGGTTAGAAGCAGCCTGTAGAACTTGGTGAGACCCTGTCTCAAAATTTAAAAAAAATTTTTTTAAAGTGATGGGGATACAACTCAGTGGTAGAGCACATGCATAGTGCAAGGCCCCAAGATCAATCCCCAGTACCAAAAATGAATAAACAAAAAACAAAACCCACATAACATACAAGTGTGTCTCAATATTTCATGTATCTTCAACCACAAAACAACAAAACCACAAAAGACTAGCTGTTACTAAAGGAACATACTGTAATAACTTCTCCTCTTTTCTCTACCATTTTCCTTTCTAATTTAGAATTTTCTGAAAGCACCAAGTAGTAGACCACAAAATGAGGCTCTGGGTGCTTTTTAAAATTAGAGCAATAACAGATTAAAAACACTTCCAGGAGAAAGCCTCACACCTTCATTCTGGGACCTGATGATAATTTGGAGCTTACTACACTGATGTTACTGACACTCACTTACTAAGTTCATTCAGTGATTTGGCAATTGGTTATTGAAAAACTTGTGTTTGCCAAGAACTTTATCTGATGTAGGAGATAAAATGCTTTTGTTTTTGTTTTGAAACTTGCTATGCAGTCCAGGATTGCTATGCAATCCTCCTGCCTCTGCCTCTGGAGTACTGGGACCACAGGCATGTGCCACCACACCTGGCTAGCAGAGAATAAAATGTAAAACACAGTTCCTATTCACAAATACACTCAAGAAAGTGAGACAGCCCCTAACACCATCTTATAGGGACTAGCTGAACTAGCAAATGGTAGCTAGACATGAGGAGAAAGAAGCGGTACGGATCATGAAAGGAATTCCAGGTAGAGAAGACCATAAGAGAAAAAAGGAACAAAGACACTAACGTGAGAAATGAAAAGATTGTGCAGCAGGGAAGCACTGTTGGCTGTTATGGTAGTGAACACCGTGACGCAGGAAGCATGGATTTAATCCTGATAGCAAATGATAAAAATTTAAGGATTTTAGGTAGAGGCTAGTGACAGAAACAATGATGGAGATCACATGGTAGAATTTTGTCAGACCAACAACTTTTTCATTGCAAATACATTTTTTCACCACCATAAACAGCAACTATACACATGGAATTCACCAGTTGGAGTATATAAGAACAAAACTTACTACATTTGTGGAAAAAGACAATGTAGAAGCTCACTAATAAAAGTCAGAACAAGACCAGGTGCTGATTGTGGTTCAGACCATCAACTTCTCATATATGGGTTCAAACAACAATGGAAGAAAATTAGAACAAGTGTATAAGAGCCAAGGTATGACCTTGAGTATATCTCAATGGAGTTCAGATACTACCTGAAGAATAGATTTGATGTGTTAGACACTGATGATTGAAGACCAGATGAGATGTGGCATGACATCAAATACATCATTCATGAGGAAAGCAAAAGGTTATTAAAAAGACAGGAAAAAAAGAAAAGACTGGATTATATATCAAAGAGACTCTGACAGCTGTCCTTGAACATTGAGCAAATAAAGTAAAAGGAAGATATGACAAAGTTAAAGAAGAGAAGATTTCAAAGGGCAGTTCAAGAAGACAAAATCAATTATAGTGACATGTGCAAAGAGCTGGAGATAGAAAACCAAAAGGGAAAACATGCCCTGTTTTTCTCAAGCTTACAAGAATCGAAGAAAAAATTTAAGCCTCAAGTGGCAATACTGAAGGATTCTACAAGGAAAATGATAAACGATGCCAGAAACATCAAAAGAAGATGGAATACAGAGTCCCTATAACAAAAAGAATTGGTGGATGATCAACCATTTCAAGAGATAGCATATGATATGAAATCAATAGTACTGAAGGAAAAAGTAAAAGCTGCTTTGAAGAAACTGGAGAAACACAAAGCTTCAGGAATTGATGGAATACCAATTAATATGTTTCAACAAACAGATGCAGCAGCACTGGAGGTGCTCACTGTTTATGCTAAGAGATGTACAAAACAATTACCTGGCCAACTGACTGGAAGAGATTCATATTTGTGCCTATTCCCAAGAAAGAGGATCCAACCAAATGTGGAAACTACCAAAAAATATCATTAATATCACATGCAAGCAAAATTTTGGTAAAGATAATGCAAAAGCACCCGCAGCAGTACATTAACAGGGAACTGCCAGAAAATCAAGCCAGATTCAGAAGAGGGTGTGGGACCAGAGACATCATTGTTGATGTCAGGTGTCTATTAGCTAAAAGCAGAGAATACCAGGAAGAAGTCTATGCTTTACTGATTATGCAAAGGCATCGGACTGTGTGGATCATAACAAATTATGGGAAACACTACAAACAATGGGAATATCAGAGCACTTAAATTGTACTCATGAGGAATCTATGTATGGACCCGGAGCCAGCTGTTTGAACAAGAGGAAGTACTACCTGGTTTAAAACCTATAAAGGTGTGCATCAGAGCTGTATCCTTTCACCAAATCTCTTCAACCTCTATGCTGAGCAAATAATCAAAGAAGCTAGACTTTATGAAGAAGAACGAGGCATCAGGATTAGAGGAAGACTAACAATCTGCATTATGTAGATGACACAACTCTTCTTGCTATAAGCAAAGAGGATTTGCAACATTTACTGATGAAGCTCAAAGAACACAGCCTTCAGTATGGATCGTGTCTCAACATCAAGAAAACAACAATTCTTACAACCAAGTCAGTACACAACTTCATGATAAACAGAGAAAAGATTGAGGTTGTCCTAGATTTTGCTTTATTGGGTTCTACAATCAATACCCATAGAATCAACAGTCAAGAAATGAAAAGATGCATTGCATAGGGAGAAACTGTTGGAAAAGACCTCTTTAACGTGTTGAAAAATAAAGATGTCACATTGAGACAGAGGTGCGTCTGACTCACGCCATGGTATTTTCAGTTGCATCATATTGTTGTGAAAGATGGACATTGAATAAGTGAGACAGGAGAATTGATGCTTTGAATTATGGTGCTGGAGATGAACATTGAATATACCATGGACTGCCAAAAGAACCAGCAGATCTGTCCTAGAAGTCCAACCAGAGCACTCCTTGGAAGGAAGGAAGGCTACACACCATGTTACATATTTTGGATATGTGGTCAGGAGGGACCAATCCTTGGAGAAGGACATCATGTTTGGGAAAGTGAGGGGTCAAGGAAAAAAAGGAAGACTTTCAACTAGATGAAATGACACAATGCCTGCAACAATGGACTTAAACATAAAAAAGATCTCATCCCTGGCACAGAATCGAGGCATGTTTTGTTCCGTTGCACATAAGGTCGCTATGAGTCTGACTTGACTCTACGGCACCTAACAACAACAGGTAGAGGCTGACTTCAATGGGTGTACATTTTAATCTTTTTTCTGCTCCTCTTCCTCCTCCTCCTCCTCGTCATGTGCAGTGCTGGGGATTGAAACCTACAGCCTTGAAACATACTAGGCCAAGTGCTATACCACTGAGTTACATTCTTGGCCCCAGATATGTATTTTGGACAGACCATCCTTGGACTTTTACTTGAAGGTGGATTTTAGGTGGAATGGCAGCAACAAAACACTTAGGACATTGTTGCAAAAATCTAGACACAAATAGTTTAAGTCTTCACTATCTTTGATCATTGTTAGCCGAGGTGCAAACCGAGGTTGTACTACAGTCTACCAGAATTTCAAAGGGAGAACATAAAGAGATAGAAGAAATTAATAGTAGACAAGGAGGTAGCTCAGCTAGCATGACCAAAGCCCTGGGTTTCATCTCTAGAATACAAAACCAAAAACCTTCACTTCCAATTCACAATCCAAGTACTGATGACCTTACAATAGTTTACAATTTTTGAGGTTAAAACATTTGAGGTATAAAACATTGTAAATATTTTCCCTATTAGAATGCTTTAACAAAAGACTCTAGGGCTGGGTGTGGTGGTGTGTGCCTATGATCCCAGTAACTCAGGAGATGGAGGTAGGAGGATCACAAGTTCAATGCCAGAGTCAGACCATATAACTTAGGAAGACTCTGTTTCGAAATAAATAAATAAATAAATAAATAAATAAATAAATAAATAAATAACTGGCTGGGGGTTCAGCTTAATGGTAGAGGACTTGCAATGTATGTGCAAACAAAAATAAAAACAAAAACACATAGGGCTTGCAGTAGTGATGGAGCATACACATAAGAGCAGATAAGGCAGAATGGTCAAAGGTTTTCCCTTCTCATTCCAGGGCCAAACTCAGACAGAATCTGGTGTGTCAAAATTACCTATGTAACTTTCATTTTTATTTATGTATTTATGTGGTGTTGGAGATCAAACTCAGGTCCTTGTGGATGCTAGGCTCATGCTCTTGCTACTGAGCTACACCTACAGGCCATGTAAATTTTAAACATACAAGACTGTCTTTACGGTAAGATATTGAAACATGTTTAGAAAATAAAATTTGAATCAGACACCTGCAGAATGCCTGAGACATCTCCTTAAAACAGAACAGAGCCTACCATGGAGCTAGTGCATACTGAAGTACATGCCTTGTAACAACTTCATGCTGAAAAACACTCCCAGGAGCATATACACAAACTTCCCAACAGAGGGCAGCAAAACTTCACTAAGCAGTTTTTAAAACCCTAGCAGCTTTTCTAGATTGCCTAAACAATATTTTTTAAATATTCTAGCAAGAGTTATGTGAATATGTATGTGCTTATAACACACACATATATACATGTCAATCCTATAGTAACTGTGGAATTACAGTATCACAGTACTTACATCAGGTAGAGCTGAATTCTTCCTCTCAGAGCTCTGAGTCTCCTGATGGCTCTTGGATCAACAGGACCTGTGGCAATAACAAGAGGGAATAGAAATGAGTCACAATGACTTCATAGGGTCATCTTCCTGGTGGTTGGTCAACTATTTCACAAAAAAATCGTGGTTTAAACTACAGTGGGATTCTTTTTTAAGAATATGCTATAACTGTGTGCCTGAGTTGGTCTCGGTAAAATGGAGGTAATAATTGCCCCTAGACCTTGAGGGATTTGGGGACAGAATAAGTGTAATGTAAAGTGATGGGAACATTGTTACCTTTTGTCCCCTAAGCTGTGGTAAAATATACATAACAGTCAGGTGTGCTAGCTCATGCCTATAATTCCAGCACTTGGGAGGCTGAGGCAGGAGGATCATGAGTTCTAGGCCAGCCTAGGTTGCACAGTGAGACCCTGTCTCAAAAAACCAAAGCAAACCAAACAAAATCAAAAAGAAAAAAAAGTATGTGTGTGTGTGTGCGTATATATATATATATATATATATATATATATATATATATATACACACACATTTTTTTTTAACCATCTTAACTATTTTTAAGTGTATAGTTCAGTCATGTTAAGTGTCTTTACATTATTGTACAACTGGTCTCCAATCCTGGTCCACCTGATAATTGACTGAACTTGGAGGACACAAAATTATCCCTGTAAAGGTTCTATTCACATGGTCATTTATTATCAAATTCCAATCCAATCACAAATTCTTAACTGCACACCAATGCAATGGCAAGTAAGGGCCAATTTAGGAATCTCTTTCACGTGTGGCTTAAGAGTCGCATATAGGCTGTAAGTCCCACATCTGGGCCCAAGTCCCGGTCACATCAGGGAACTGTGGCAGCCCTAGGGACTCAGAAAAACTCACCCAGGTAGGGGTCAAGTAAGATGAGGCATCCACAGCAGAGCAGAATGGAGCAGCAGAGTCACGGCACCAGCAGAGATCCAATCAGCAAGTGGATGATGGAGTTGAGGCATTCCGGGTTCGAGACAAACAGTAACCTCTGCTTGCTGAGCAGCTACTGAGGGCTTCTCACAGTTGGGTTTTAAGTCTGAGGTTTGGGTGCCATGATGTCGGTGTCTTTGGATATCTCTGTTACCAGCTTGAGTACCTTGGGCTTTCCGGGTTATGCCAGTTGGGGTATGTAGTCCATTTTGCAGAGTCCCAGAGTTTTCAAGATGGATGCTTAGGTCAATACAATCCTCTCTTGCAAAACTGAAACTCTGTACACATTGAGGAATAACACCCATTTCTCTCTCCCCCAGCATCTAGCAACCACCATTCTACTTTTTGCCTCTTTGAATATTACTGTTCTAAGCATCTAATACAAATGAAATCCTATAGCGTATGTCTTTTTGTGACTGATTGACTTACCATAATGTCCTCAAGTTTCATCCATGTTGTAGCATGTATTAGTTTCTTTCCTTTTTCAGGCAAAATAATACTCCATTATTTGTACAAATGAAATATATATATATATATATATATATATATATATATATGCACTATATACAATGTTATAAAACAGAAATTTTTAAAAATGCCTTTGAAACTCCTGGTTCCTGTTATTCATACCAGAATGACAAAGATCAGATTTATCCTTCCCTTGTAAACAACTAGAAAACCGATCAAAATACCTAAAACAGTTGGATTCAGACTTCAGATAACAATGTGGATTGTAATCTATGAAAAGGGGGGGAAAACAGATAAGTTCAAAGCCATACCTAATTTTTGTCTGGAGGCAATTTCCAGGCTGTGGGTACAGATAGGGAATGCAACTGGAACCCAGCATCTCTCTGAACTGAGATTTGAGGTCGAGGTGCCTGGAATTGCTGGGCAGTGTTCTACAAAATTGGGAGTTATGAAGAAAAAAGAGATTTAGAATTTGCATAGGAGGTTTCTTTGACCATGCATGTGTAGAATGTAACTTTATGAAGCTGGACAAATAGAGACTGGAAATTACCTGAATAATAGTCAGAGCTCGCAATGGGTGGAGAGAAATGAGAACTTCAATTAGTCAAAGTCCTCAGTAGCCAATGGAAAATCCTCAGTAATTAACCCAAATGTTGTTATTACTATCAAGTTGGGTCCCACTCATAGAGACCCTCTTAGGGTTTTCAATGGCTGATTGTTTGGGGATTGTTTTGGGAATAGGCAGCAGATATCCAGATGGGTCATGACTCAATAGTTAGACTAAATGATCCTGAAAGTAAAAGTTAATCTATACCTACTCTAGCAAAAATTAAAATAGTTCTCAAAAGAGTTGAATTGAACTATAATTAACTTGTCTGCTGACCAGAACAAAACTTCATATCCTTTAAAAGATAACAAAATTCAGATACTCAGAATGTTTAGCATCCAAAAAAATATTACCAGACATATTAAGAAGCAGGAGAATGCTGACTTATTACTAAGAGAAAGATCAATGAAAACAAGTGTAGAAATAATTGTTGTTGTTGTTGTTAGGTGCTGTTGAGTCAGTGTCTGACTCATAGCAACCCTACACACAACAGATGAAACATTATTGTCAGTGCTTCTCTGCTATTCATAGGGTTTTCAATGGCTGATTGGTTTTTTTGTGGGGGTGGGGAGTGGGTTGCCAGGTCCTTCTTCTAAGCCTACAGCACCTGGTGTTCCCAACTGGTTTCCCATCCAAGTACTAACCAGGTCTCACTCTGCTTAGCTTCCCAGATCTGATGAGATCAGATGCCACAGTGGTATAGTTGCAGGTGGAGAAATAATAGGGCTACTAGAACTAGCAGATATGAATAATATTAAATAATATAATATATAATATATATATAATATAATATATATATAATATATATAATATATAATATATTATATATAATATATATATTATATATATAATATATATATAATATAATATATATATAATATATATAATATAATATATATATAATATATATAATATATATAATATATAATGTAATATAATATAATAAATAAAATAATATTAAAATAATTGCTTAACAGTGTAAACATAATGAGGAAAGAAATGAACATATAAAAGAGTACCAAATAGAACACTTAGAGATAAAAAATATAGAATAGAAAGGAAAGTTTCCTTGGAGGCATTAATAAGACTGTGGAAAAAATAATCAAGTGAACTTGAAGACCTAGCAACTATAATCTATATATATATATTTTAAATAAAACACCTGTTAAAAAGACTGGGGGGAGCTGGGCATGGTGGCACACACCTGCAATCCTATTGACTTGAGAGGCAGATGTAGGAAGATGGAGAGTTAGAGGCCAGCCTGGGATACACAGTGAAATTTTGTCTCAAAAAAAAAAAAAAAAAAAAACCTCAAAAAACCAAACAATATCATCAACAACATAAATACCCAAGAGCCTCAGTGATGTGTGGAAAAATATGGAAGGTTCTAAAATATGTGTAATTGGAGTCTCAATAAGGTAGGACACAAAGCTATTTGAAGAAATAAAAAATAGCCAACAGTTTTCCAAATTTTATGAAAATTACAAACTCAGACACCTAAGATTCAGGGAACTTCAAGTAAGATAAACATACAAATCACACCAAGATATTTCATAATCAAATCACTAGAAACCAGTTTCTTTATTAGTTGACTGGTAGGTTGTTTTGCAGTTCTGGAGGTTGAACCTAGGGCCTCACATTCTAGCCTAGTGCTCTACCTCTGAGCTGCACCACCAACCCCACCTTTTTTTTACTTTCTATTTAGAGACAGGGCCTTCCTAAATTGTGCAAGCTGCTTCTGGCCTAGAACTGCCAATCCTCCTAGTCCTGCCTCAGCCCCCTTAGTCCCTGGGATTACAGACATATGCCACTGTGCCTAGCTTTGTTTATTTTTGAGACAGTGTCTCACTATGTAGCCCAGGTTGGCCTTGAACTCACAATCCTCCTCAACCATCCTCCCAAGTGCTGAGATTACAGAGTCACTCTACCATGCCTGATAAATTACAATCTTAAATGTAGCCCTTATTACATACAAAGAAGAAAGATAAGAATTAACCCAGTCTTCTTGTACAAACATGCAAACCAGAAGATAATGCAGTGACATCATTAAAGTGCTGAAAGAAAGAAGAAAAAAAAGTTTTGAAAGCAAACAAAAGCTATATATGAGAACTCTGTATTCTGCAACCACTCTCAAAGCAATCCTGAAACAATTCAACCATTGAAAACCCTCTGAGGTGGTAGTCGGTGTAATTTAGTGAAACCTTGTCTCAAAAAAAAAAAAAAAGTAAAAGAATGGGCTGAGGATGTAGCTCAGTGGTACAACACTTGCAAAGCATGCAAGCACAAGGCCCTGGGTTCAACCTCCAGTACTGCAAAAAATAAAATAAAATAAAATAAAAAATAACCCTCTGAGGGTCGCTATGAGTCAGACACAACTTGTTGGCACCTAACAACAATATTCTGCAAAAATACCTTTAAAAAATTAAGCTTTAATCCCCCCACCCCACCACAAACAAACAAACAAACCTACCCTCAAAACCCTAACAAGGCAAAATTAAAGACTTTTCAAACAAAAGATAAATGCTAGTAACTTAAATAACAAACACTAAATAGACAAATAAGCAAAACCCAGCGAAGTAACTGATAAGATGATGAGACAAATAAAATGAACTATTAAAACATTTAATCAAAAAGAAGGTGGAAAACAGTGAAAATGGATTCTAGGGCAAATGAGCACAGAAAAAAAAATAACAAGATGGAAAAAAAATAACAAGATAGTAACCTTAAAATGAGTCATTAATTACATTAGATATAAAGGGGATAAAACCCCTAATCAAAAGAGATTATCAGGCTAGATTTAAAAATGAAAGTGCAGCCCATATATACATGCTGTCTATATGAAATATTTGAATATAAAGACATATTATACTAAGCAAAAGAAAGCTGGAGTGGTTATGTTAATACCAGAAAGAGACTTTATGTCAAGGAAGACTCTCCCCCAAGGAGAGACATTTCATCATGATAAAGGGTACATTTTGTGTGTGTATGTGTGTGGCACTTGGGGATTGAACCCAGGGCCTCACACATACTCTGCAAGTGCTCTACCCCTGGACTTCACTTCCAGCCCATTTTTAATTTTTTGAATCAGGGTTGTGCTAAGTCACACAGGCTGTTTCTGGCCTTTAACATGAGACCCTCTTAGCTCTGCCTCCTAAATCACTGGGATGTGCATCGGGGTGTGCATCACAGTGCCCCATTTAGAGTAGGAAATTTTAATACTTCTTTAATTAATTGATGTAAAAGATAGACAGGAAAATAATAGACATAAAAGGCTTATTAAATTGCACTCTAAAGTAATGTCATCTAATGGACAGCCTATCCAACAACAAAATACACATTCATTTCAAACACAGAAATATTACCAAGAGAGATGATATGCTGGGATATAAAACACATTTTAGAAGATTTAAAAGGATTAAAAAAAGAATAAGATCAAGTATGGGTAGATCAGGAGTGTGATTCAGTGGTAGACTGCTTGTCTACCATGTTGTAGCCCCTAGGTCTGATTCTCAGCATAGAAAAAGAAAAAAAGAAAAAAAGAAAAGAAAAATCAAGTATGGTATCCTAGGAATACAAAGTTGGCTTGCATTAGAAAATTGATGTAATTTATGATATTAAGAAAATAAAAGGGGAAAAATATATCATCTCAATGAATTAAAAAGTTTCACAAGATTCAACACCTACATTTCACTATGTGGATCACAAAAATTTATGTATAATATTGTGAAGAATAGGAAAACCAGAGCACTTAATTTTACTCATGAGGAATCTGTACCTGGACTAGGAGGCAATTGTTCAAACAGAACAAGGAAACACTGCTTGGTTTAAAGTCAAGAAAGGTGTGTGTCAGGGCTGTATCATTTTACCATACCTCTTCAATCTCTATGCTGAGCAAATAACCCAAGAAGCTGGACTTTATGAAGAAGAATGTGGCATCAGGATTGGAGAAAGACTCATTAACAACCTATGTTATGCAGATGACACAACTGCTTGCTGTAAGTGAAGAAGATTTGAAACATTTATTGATGAACATCAAAGAACACAGCCTTCAGTATGGATTGCACCTCAACATTAACAAAACAATATCCTTGCAACTGGGTCAGTAAGCAACTTCATGGTAAATGGAGAAAAGATTGATGATGTCTAAGATTTTGCTTTAGTTGGTACTACAATCAACACCTGTGGAAGCAGCAGTCAAGATATCAAAAGATGCACTGCACAGGGAAAAGCTGTTGCAAAAGACCTCTTTAAAGTATTGAAGAATAAATATGTCATGTTGAAGACAAAGGTACAGTCAGTCAAATGATATGGTTATGAAAGCCAGACATTAAATATGGGAGACAGGAGAAGAATGGGTGCTTCTGAATTACGGTGCCAGAGATGAATATTGAATATACCATGGACTTCCAAAAGAACCAACAGACCTGTTCTAGAAGAAATATAACCAGAGTGCTCCTTGGAAGCAAGGAAAGCTAGACTGCATGTGACATATTTTAGACATCTCATCAGGAAGGACCAATCCCTGGAGAAAGACATCATGTTTGGGAGAGTGGTGCCTCAAAGAAAAAAAGGAAGACTCTCAACTAGATGGATTGACACAGTGACTGCAACAATGGGCTTAGACAAAAAAGATCAAGTACCTGGAACACAGTGGGAGAGTCTTTCGTTTTGTTGTACATAGTGTTGCTAAGAATTGGACCTGACTGGACAGCACCTAACAACAACAATGTACTCATCAAAGTAGAAGTATAGGGAGAATTTATCCTGATGAAGGACATCTACAAAGTTCTAAATATATAAAGAGAAACAGCATGTCCACAGATTGAAAAGCACAATACTATATCAATTTTCCCCAAACAATATAATCAATATACACAATGCAATACCAGTCAAAATCTCAGGGTGTTTGTTTGTTTTGTGGTAAAAATTGACAAGCTTATTCCAAAATTTAGTTGGAAAAAGAAGATAATTTAAAATAAACATAGGGCTGGGAGTTTAGCTCAGTTGTTAGAATGCTTGCTTAGCATGGACTGAGGCCCTGGGTTTAATCTTTAGGACTGAAAAATAAAATAAAATAAAAATAGTCATGAAAACAAGAAAAAGTTAATGTTTGGACTGCCTAATTTCCATAAGTCCTATAAAGCCTTGGTAGTGATCATGTGGTATCAGTGTAAAGATGTACATGTAGATAATGAAACAAATCAGAGAATCCAGAAATTGATAAACATACGTGACCATCTGATTTTCAAAGTCAATTCACTGATGGATGGGGTAGCCTTTTTTCTTTTTAATTAGAAGTAGTCTTTTCAATAAATGGTCCTGGAAAAATTACATATCTATATGAGGGGAAAACCACCTTGACTTTTACCACAAGCCAAACACAAAAATCCTCAACTAGAGTAGGCAAAAAAATTCTTATATGAGACAAAAAACATAAAGCATAAAAAAAAAAGAATTAGACTTCACCAAAATTAAGAATTTCTACTCTTTGAAAGGCATTGTTGAGAGACTGAAAAGACAAGGCACAGAATCAGAGAAAATATTTGCAAAGAAAATGAATAAAGGACTTGCGTCTAGAATTTATAGAGAACTCTCAAAACTCAACAATGAGAAGACAATCTTGCAAATATGAGCAACATATTTGAACAGGCACTTCACAAAAGTAGACATATAATGGCCAATAAGGTACACAAAGACAATTTCAACACCATTAGCCATCAGGGAAGCACAGTTAAGACCATTATGAGATATGGCTACACACCCATCAAAAGAGATGGGGGCGGAGCCCAAGAAAGTAGAGTAACTTGATTCCTGTTGGAAATATAAAATGATATACCAAATGGAAAATAGTTTAGGCATTTCTTACAGTCAAATATGCAATTTATATATAATACACCAATTACACTAAGTATTTACCCAAGAAAAGCGAACTCTACACTAAGAATCATACAACATTCATACCAGCTTTATTTATAAATTCATCAACAGGTGAATGAATACATAGCATATCAAGACAGTAGACCTACTACTCATCAATAAAAAGGAATGTACTACTGATACCAACAACAAACTGGATGGATATTAAAAATGTGATGAGCCAGTTGCTCCTGTAATCCCAGTGACTCAGGAGGCTGAGGTAAGAGGATCTCACGCTCAAGGCCAGAGGCAGGCAGCTTATGCAATTTAGTGAGACCTTGTCTGAAAATAAAAAGTAAAAAAAAGGCACTGGGGTGCAACTCAGTGGTGGAGCATTTATTTAGCATGGGCAACACCCTGGGTTCACCCTCAGGACTACAAAAAAAAAAAAAAAAAAGTTGTAATGAAGGGAAAAAGCCTGACACAAAAGTATACATGCTACATTGTTTCAATTATATGGAACTCCAGAAAAGTAAAATCTAATTTACAATGATAGAAAACAGATTAATAGTCACTTTGAACAAACGAGAAGGGTAGGTGGGGACATTGGGAAAGGAAACAAGGGAATTTTCAGGGATAATGGAAAAGTTCTGTATCTTTACTATGGTTACATGACTCCAAAAAGGTCTCCAAAATCACTGAGCAGTACACTTAAGATGGAGTCCTTGGAGCATATGCAAATTATACTACAAGAAATATGATTTTGCCTACTCCATTATGTTACAAACCAAATGCTGACAGACTAGGCATCTCCAGCTCTGCCTGCATTGCCCCTTGGTATCTCAGGCACCCCCTGTTTAATAGGTGCAAACCTTTCTGAGACCCGCCTCTCTAGAATCTGCTATTCATTCTCCACATTGCAGCTGTATCTTTTAATTAAGATAATTGTAAATTCACATTCTACTTTTCATTTCTCTCTAAAGAATTTGTAATTGATTTTTCAAGCACTTTTTATTATGGTATTTGACTTATGTGGTGTTGGCATCAATTATTTTTTCTCATTAAAGTTGTAATTTTCCTAGAGTTTGGGATGGTGATTTTTTTTCCCATTGTATCCTGGGTAGATTTCTATTAGGAAATTTGTTATTTGCATCTTTTATTTTAACAGGAAGTCACTCTGCCTAGGTTTACTACACAGGTCTCTGGTTAATTTTTCAGAGCTTTTTCAGTATTATTTTGGTCTGTTTGGTTTCTGCTGTGCTGCTGGTGCTCCTTCTGGTCCTTGCTGGTGCTGCCTGATGCTGCAGAGAAGAGGTCCCTAGGCTGGCTCTCTGGTGTCTCCCAGTGGGTAGGGTGAGTCCAGGCACACGGGGATGAAGAAGCTTCCCTGGATGGCTGTTTGTTGTTACAGATCTTTGCTTATCGGGGACAAAGACCACTTCCTGAGCCAGGTGCTTGTGTGACAGCATCCTGTCACTTCTGGGTAGGTGATAGGAATCTTAGATCCATGGAGACCAAGAGGCTGGGCCACTTGTTGTGGCAGGGTCTCTTTTGTGGGTACCGCTCAGTTTTCCTGGTACCTCACAGTAATGGAACAGAGTCCTGGGCCTGGTAGGGAAGGAAAATCTATCCTCTGGTGCTTAGTGTTAGTAGGACTCCCAATCCATCCTCTTTGTTGGTGATGCTGGTCTCACCTGGTGTCATCGGTGGGCTTTTGTTTAATCTGGAGGAGGTTGGGCCCATCTGGGCTGCCTTCTGTTGCCAGGCCAGGAAATGCTGGGCCTAGGCCACCTCTTTTGGGTTAGGGTAGTAAGATGCCCATCACTGTGTGGTGCCTTTAGTCCCCAGTTCCCAAACCAATTCTCCTTCCTATCCTACCCATCAGAGTCTCCTTTGGCTGCCTCATGTTATTTCAGGGTTTATAATTGGTGTAGTGGAGAAGAGGGAGTAATGAGTCTACACCATCTTGTTTGGATAAGAACCTCATTTGTTCATTCATTTGTTTAGGTTTTTTGAGACAGGGTCTCACTGTGTAGCCCAGCCTGGCCTCACACTCGCAATCCTCCTGCCCTAGCCTCTTGAGTGCTGGGATTATAGGTGGGCATCACCATGCCTGGCTTTATTTTTACTTGTGGAAAAAGCACATGAAATTTACCATCTAATCCAGCTTTAAGTATACAATAATGTTCAGTATATTCAGATTGTTGTACAACAGATCTGCAAAATGATCTTGCAAAACTAAAAGTATATCCATTAAACTCCCCATGTCCTATTCTCCCCCGCCCCTACCAATCTGACTACTTTGGAAATCTCATCTAAGTGGAATCACAGTGTTTGTCTTTATGACTGGCTTATTTCACTTAGCATAATGTCCTCAAGTCCACCCGTTGTTGCAGCACATCAGAATTTTCTTCCCTTTAAAGGCCAAATAATATTCCGTTATATGTATGTATTATACCACATCTGCTTCATCCATCCACTCATCAGTGGATAATTGGGTTGTTTCCATCTCTTGAACATTGTAGATGCTATAATTAACATGAAATATGTAAATACCTTTCTGAGGTCCTATTTTCAATTCTTTCAGCTATATACCCAGAATTGAGCTTACCAGATCATATAGTGATTCTATTTTTGAATTTTAAAGGAAATGTCATATTCTTTTCCATAGTAGATGTACCATTTTACATTTCCAATAAGAGTGCACAAGGGTTATAAATTATCCATATCTTTGCCAACACATTCATTATTTTCTGTCTTTTTAAAAAATAGTAGCCAACTGAATGGATGTGAGATATTATAATTTTGATTTGTATGTCCTAAGTGATTAGTGATGTTGAGCATCTTTTCCTATGATTTTAGCCTTAGTCTTTTAGTTTGAAATTTATAATAGGCAAATAATTGTATCTCATTGTGATACTAATTTGCATTTACTTCATGACCAGTGCCACTGAGCATCTTTCCATAGCCTACTTGCCATGCACATATTTTCTTTGGTTAAGTCTATCCAAACATTTTGCCTGTTTTTAAACTGGATTGTTTTCTTATTGAATTATAAGATTTCATTATATATTCTACATTCAAGTTCTTCATCAGAGATGTTATTTGCAAATATTTTCTCCCAGTCCATTTGGGTTTTTTTTTTTTTTTTTTTTTTTTTTTTTTTTTTTTTTTTTTTTTTTTTTTTTTTTTTTTTTTTTTTTTTTTTTTTTTTTTTTTTTTTTTTTTTTTGTACTGGGGACTGAACAAACTCAGAGCTTTATGCTAGGAAAGTGGTCTATTACAGAGTTACATCCCTAGTCACCTCCTTTCGTAAATTATTTTTAAAAGTAGGTCTCACTGTTGTACAGGTTGCCTCTGCCCTCAAACCTGTAATTCTCCTGTCTCAGCTTCCTGGGATTATGGGTGTGCACCACCAAGCCTGTTTTATTTTTTTTGTTTTGCTTTGTTTTGTTTTGTTACAGTGCTGGGGATCAAATACAGGGCCTTGTGGATTCTAGGGAAGTACTCTCCCACTGAGCTACATTCCCAGCCTTAAAATTCTGTTTTGTTGCATGTGGATATCCAATGTTCTAGCAACATATATTGAAAATTTTATCCTGTACCACTGAATTGCCTTTGTACTTTTGTTGAAAATCATTTGACTATATATGTTTTATTTCTGAGCTCTATTTGGGCTTGTTAATATGTTTATTTATTTATTAAAAAGATCTCAGTGTTGCCTATATCAGCCTCAAACTCCTAGGCTTGAGCTATCCTTGTGCCTCAGCCTCTTGAGTGGCTGGGACTTACAAGTATACACCACATTTCTTTTTTTCTTTGCCGTACTCAGGGTTGAACCCAGGGCCTCGCATTTGCATGTTTTGCAAGTACTGGACCACTGAGCTACACCCCAGCCACCCCCCCTTCTTTAATTTTTTTGCTTTTTTGAGACAGGGTCTCACTAAATTATGCAGACTCCTTCTGGTCTTGAACTTGCGATCCTCCTGCCTCCACCTCCCGAGCCACTGGGATTACAGGCATGGGTCACCACACCCGGCAATTCATTTCTTTTTTAAATTGCTGAATTGTATTGTTTGCTTTTGGAATGTCAAATTACTTATTTGGTATTATTTCCTTACACTTAAAGAATTTCCTTTAACATTTATTGTAGTACTAGTCTCCTCAATAAATTCTCTCATTTTTTAATGCTTGAAAAGCATCTGTTTTGTCCTTGTTTTTGAAAGACATTTTCACTGGCTATCGAATTCTGGGTTTTCAATATTTTAAAGATATTAAATTAAAATTTAATTAATTAAAATTAATTAAAATTTCAGTATTTTACAGATATTGCTCACAGTCTTCTTGTTTGCCTTGCTTCCAATCAGAAATCTTTTGTCATCCTTATCTTTATTCCTCTGTATGCAACATGTCTTTCTTCTGGCTACTTTTTAAGATTTTTCTCTTTGAGTTGTTTTAAATGGTTTGATGATGATATGTTTTGGTGTACTTTTATTCGACTTCTTGTGTTTGAGGATTTTTGAGCTTCTTGGATCTCTGGGTTTAGAGGTTCCATCAAGTTTGGATTTTTTTTTTTCATATTTGAAATACATTTTCTGTCTCCCCCCTCTCTTTATTCCTTTGGAGACTCCAACTACATGCATATCATGGTGCTTAAAGTTGCCTCATGTTCACTGACAATTTTTCATTTTTTAAAAATTGTCTCCTCAGCCAGATGCAGTGGTGTATGCCTGTAATCCCAGTGACTTGGTAGGGGGAGGGAGGAGGATTGCAAGCTTGAGGCCAGAGACAGCCTTGGTAACTTAACGAGACTCTGCCTTAAGATAAAAAATAAAAAGGGCATGGGGGTACAGCTCAGTGGTAGAGTGCTTGCAAAGTATGCAGAAGGCCCTGGGTTCAACCCATCAGTACTACTAAATAGTCTCCTGTGTTTCAATAGCTATGTTGCTATGACATTTTACATTGTTTTCTTCTGCAACAGTCTAAATCTGCTCTTTAACCCAACAAATGCCTTCTTCATCTCACTCATTGTAGTTTTTACTTGTGGAAGTCTTTTTCATACCTTTGATGTCTATACTTAACATTAAAAATATGGTATGTTGAAGGGCACTTTGGTTGATTCCATATCCTTGCTATTGTGAAAAGTGCTGCATTGAACATGGAGATGCAGGTGTCTCTGTGGTATGATGATACATCTCCCTTTGGGTAAATTCCCAATAGTGTTATAGCTGGGTCATATGGTAGATCTATTTTCAGTTTTTTAAGATACCTCCATATTGATTTCCACAGTGGTTGGACCAATTTACAGCTCCAGCAAAATTATAAGAGTGTTTCCTTTTCTTCACAACCTCGCCAGCATTTGTTGCTATTTGTTTTATTGATCTTGGCCATTCTTACTGGTGTAAGGTGAAATCTCAGAGTTGTTTTAATTTGCATTTCCCTAATGGGCTGGGATTTAGCGCAGTTGGTAGAGTGCTGTGCTGCAGTCTCTGAGGTCCCTGAGTTCAATTCCCAGCACTGCAAAAACAGGAGAAAGACCTGGCAATCCACTCCCAAGGCAATCCCGAAACAGCCATTGAAAACCCTGTGAGGGTCACTATGAGTCAGATACCAACTTGACGGCACCTAACAACAACAACAATGGCGAGGGATATTGAACATTTTTTAAAAAAACTATTGTACATATACACAATGGAATACTACTCAGCAATAAAAAAATGAAATAAGGCCATTCGCAGCAAAATGGATGGAATTGGAGAAAATTATTTTAAGTGAACGAACACAAGCTCAGAAAGAGAAACACCACATGTTCTCACTCATATGTGGGAGCTGAATCAAAATTATAAGAAGGAAAAAGTCCTATACAAAGGTCGGATCATAATAAAAGGAAAAAAAAGCTAAGAATGGTATTATTATAGATGGTCTAGAAAATGCATGTAATAGTTCTGACAAGGTAAAAAGAAAGTTCATTGCAGGAAAAGTTTCTATCTTAAACAGAACTGGAACCCAAGGATACATAGAAAAATATTACCATAAAAAGATAAGTAAATGGTAGAGAAATCTTTGATGGGGGGGTGGGACGGGAGAGGAAGTGTACAAGAGGGTAAGGGGGAACCTACATGAATAATGTACAACAAAATGCATATATGGAAATGTCACAATGAAAAGCATGGCAGAATGAATCACATTAAGGTGTACATTAAAAATTTCCAATAAAAAAAGAAAAAACTTCAAAAAACATATGGTATGCAGCTAAAACCGTCTTAATGCCTTTATCTGTTAATGAGTCAAATTTTTGTTAAAGAATAATTTTCACTATGGTTTATATTTTCTTTTTTTACCTCATAGTCTTTGATTGTATTGTAGGCACGATGAATTTTACTGTTAGATGTTGATTTTTTTTTTTTTTTTTTTTGAGACAGGGTCTCACTGTGCAGCCCAGGGTATCCTGGAACTATGTAGTCTAGACTAGCCTTGAACTTATGGCAAACCTGCATCAGCCTCCCAAGTATTGGGATTACAGGCATGCACCACCATGCATGGCTTTATTTTTGTATTTCTATAAATATTTTTGAACTTTGCTCTGGAGTGCAGTTACTTGGAAACAATTTGATTTTTTTTTTTTTTTTTTTTTTTTTTTTTTTTTTTTTTTTTTTTTTTTTTTTTTTTTTTTTTTTTTTTTTTTTTTGGTCTTCCTTTAAGATTTTCTTAGGTAGGTGCAGAACAGTGTTTACTCTGGGGATAATTTTTCTTTTTACAGAAACTAGAGCTTTCTAATTAACTTACCAAATGCACTTTGAATTGAGATTCTTCGAGTTTGGTTTGTAGGAACAGGCAGTATTCCCAACACTAACTTCCTTCTAATCCTTTTAGATAGGTTTTTCCCCAGCCTTAAGTGTGCTCTTCACTGATAAGTGTGCACTAATCAGTATTTTTCTGAGTACATGAGGAAAATCCTAGAGTTCTCTCTTTCTGCAATGCTATTATGTTTTGGATCATAAATGTCCTCCAAAAGCTCATGTGTTGAAGGCGTGGTCCTCAATGCAGCAGTGTCGGGGGGTGGGGAGTTTGGGAGGTGATTAGATCATAGCAGCTCTGACTTCGTGAGTGGATTAATCCATTCACTTATGGATTCATAACTTAATAGGCTACTGGGAGGTAATAGAAACTTTGGCAGGTGGGGCCTACCTGGAGGAAATAGGTCATTGGGACATGCTTTTGAAGGATATATGTTGTCCCAGGATTCTTCCTCCCTCCCTCTCTCCATTTGCTGCCTGGCCATCATAAGGTGAGATGAGGTGAGCAGGTTTCCTCTAACATTTGCTTCTACCATGTTGGACTAACCTGCCATAGGTCCTAAAGCAACTGGGCCAAGTGACAATGGACTGAAATCTCTGATACTGTGAGGAAAAAAAAAAAAATCCCAAGAAACCTTTCTTCCTTTTGTTTATCTCAGGTATTTTTGTCACAGCAATGCAAAGCTGAGTAACACAAGTACTCTTCTCTTTGACCATAAACTGTAGATGCTTTGGTCTCCCAGAACTCTTAGTTCCAACTCTTCCTCAGGGAGTCCTCTGGGCCAGTTGGGGTACCCTTCCATGTGCAGCTGCCTGAAAGCTCTCTTAAGGTTGTACAATTGCAGTGCTTATTTCACTTGTTTTTCTTTCCCCAAGGTCAGCATCCTTCATTGCCTGATATCCAGGGTCTTCCAAGCCATAGTTTTATATATTTTTCCCTTTGTTATTTCAATTGTGAGGGTAAATCTGGTTTCTATTATTCAATCGTTGTTAGAGCCAATTACTTTTTTAGTTTACTTTTTAAATTTTAAGACAGGGTCTTGCTATATAGCCTAGGCTGGCCTTGAACTTTAGATCTTCCTGCCTCATCCTCCTGGGTGCTGGGACTAGAGGCATGTGCCACGACATCTGGCAAACCAATCACTTTTGAAGAAATTTATATAAGAAGAAAAGTTTATCATCATCTTAAGAAAAATTTTCCTGTTTTTTCACATAGTTGCACTTTCAGTGCTCTGTATTCTGTTGTGTTGATCCATATGGTGTCATTTTTTTTTCTGTCCAAAGGTCTTGTTAGCATTTCTTGGAATGGAGGTCTGCTGGTGGTGAATTCTTTCAGCTGTTGTATGCCCAAGAAAGTATTTTGCTTTCATTTTTGAAACATACTTTCATTTCTCTTAGAAAATCCATCACAATTACAAGAAACAGAAACACAAAATCTATCTTTGGTAATTCCAAAGGTTTTCATACTTTTGAACCAGAACACATGAAAATGGAAAACGGATGATGGAATGGTAACATTAATGATAAATGCATACATACATCTATAATATTTACTATGCAAGCACTAGTATTTGGCCAAACCAAACCAGAAGCTGCAGGCAAGAAAGTCCATTGATTAGGTCCACACAGATGAGACAGGCATTTACAAAAGTGGATTGGTGTACAGTGCATTTGTATCTGGCAAAGAACTTTGTAAGTACTTGGTAAGTACTTTAGATATATTAGCACATTTAACCTTCCCAACAATCCTGTGAGTTACTATTAATATTCCCAGGTAAACAAAACAATACACGAGGCAGAAACATTCACACTGTGATGCCTTCAGAATGTTTAGATACAACATTTCCTTCACTGAATAAGGACAGCGATGCTCTAAGTGCAAGAACAATAATAGAAAGAAGGAACAACTCTTAGCAATAAAAACTGGGATGGCAACTTTCTCCTCAAATTAATAGAAGGGTTAGAAAACAAAGATGAGGAAATCTTACTGAGCATAGAACA
>VMDO01004139.1:39588-51786 GCA_007922755.1 Pedetes capensis
AAAAAAAAAAAAAAAAAAAAAAAAAAAAAAAAAAAAAAAAAAAAAAAAAAAAAAAAAAAAAAAAAAAAAAAAAAAAAAAAAAAAAAAAGGCAGGGGCAGGGGTGATACTTGAAAATCAGGTAAGACATCAAATCCAAGAAGTTTAACCTCTCTTTTTCTGGAGTTCTTAAAAGAGAAAATAGAAAGTTGGGAGAAGATATCTACTAGTAAAAGAAGGAAAAAATTAGAAAAAAATTCCAGCTTCTCTGGACTGACAAGGCTCTTCAAGTATGCAGCACAATGAATAAAGACAATCCAGGCCAAGGCCATAATCTTTTTTTTTTTTTTTTTTTTACCATGTATTAATTCTAAAAAATAATGAGTTTCATTGTGACATTTTCAGACATGCATATAACATACTTTGCTCATATTCACCCCTCTATCAGCCTCTTTGCCCCTTCTTCCCTCCCTTTTTCACATCCCTAATATTCCCCCTTTTACTTTTATATCTTTTTTCCCCTAAATTCCCTGAGTCAAAATATGAGGTACTTGTATTTCTGAGTCTAGCTTATGTTGTTTAACATGATGATCTCCAGTTCTGTCCGCTTTCTTGCAAACAGCATAATTTTGTTCTTCCTCATAGCTGAATAAAATTCCATTGTGAATATATACCCCATACTCTTCATCCGTTTACCTGCTGATTGGCACCTAGGCGGATTCTACAACAAGGTCACACATTTGAAAAATTTCCTAACACATCCATCCAAAGTGATTATTAAATAGCAATGAAAGCTACTAGATTTTCGTAGTTTTCAAAGTGATCTCATGTATACTCTCACTTTTTAAATGGCCCAAGGGGTTCAGTGTCTTGTTTTGCAGACATGGAAACAGACACACTGAATGGAAAACCTGAGAATGACATTTTTCAAACCTTTCATGATTGAGATTGCTCAGTTCATTAACACTGAGGTGCGTTTGTGTGTGAACGTGAATGTGTAAGTGGACAAGCTATTTGGAATACATGTCCATTTTCCTGAAATAGATGATGAGCTCTCAAAGACAGAGTGCACTACTATTAATTCCTTGCTGTTCCTCAGGTCAGCTAAGGAATTGCTTTGTCTGAGTAGGTCTGATATGCCAACCATGCCTACAAAAAGGAGATATAACAAGCAATGATTTTTTCCCCCAAATTTGTTTGCCCAAATACCCTTGAGGTGCATTGATAGGGTCACCTCTTCTTATTGAGTGCTCACTCGTATGGGCAAGGTTTCATATCTTATGGTTTTTAGATTCCTATTGGTATGAGGAACTGGTATTGGGTGTGGGGAACACTCTTCCAATATTGTAATTATAGAATTCAGTCAATAAACAAGATAGTCTGAATTAAATGAATTGCATCAATAAAAGAGGCATTCAGTGTCCATTTCCCCCATGGCAAGGGGAGCTTAGTGGAGTAAACTAACCTGAAATTGTTTGGCTGTTCTCCTCACCAAATCTTGAAGAGTCTTTATGCTTTTGGAAAATTAAGTTGAAAACAGACATGGACAGTATGTAAATGGAAAGTGGAACAGGTTCTTCCCCCAAGATGGTGGGTTGTAGCTTCCTGTAACCACAGTCTTTGTTGAAACAGGACTGTGGTTGTGAAGAAATTTGCATTCTTCGCTGCTGGAGACTGCTGAGAATGGAAACTAGTCAGTGATGGTGACCACAACCCAGAAGCTGAAACCACACTCTAATTTTGCACAAAATTGCTACTTCTGGCTCTTTTCATTGCTGATGACTATAAGGACTACCTTTAGTTGTGTGTAAAATAAGATGTTCAGAACAGACTGAAGAATACCACTTAGCCCTCAGTCATTTGTACTAATCCACAAAATGTTAGTACAAATATTTCCTTTACTTCCTGTTTTTTTTCTTTTTTTCGGCTGTACTGGGAGTGCTGAACCTAGGGCCTTATGCATACTTTCCAAGTGCTCTACCACTAAGTTGCACCTCCAGTTTTTGTTTTTTTTTTTTTTATCTTGAGGCAGGATATGGTTAATTTATGCAGGCTGCCTCTGGCCTCAAACTTGCAATCCTCCTGCCTCTGCCTCCTGAGTAGTTGGATTATGGGCATGTGCCACTGCACCTGGCTCTTTGGTTATTTTGAAACCGAGTCTCCCTATGTACCCCAGGCTGGCCTCAAACTCATGATCCTCCTGCCTCAGCCTCCTGAGTGCTGGGATTACAGGTATGTACCACCATGCCCAGCTTAATACAAACATTTTCTAATATAGCGGTAAATATACATCTTCTAATCTCAATAGCCAATATAACTGTGGAAGTAAAAAATGGAGAGACTATCCAAAGTGGGGGCTGGGATTTAGCTCAGTGGGTAGAGCGCTGCGCTGCAGTCTCTGAGGCCCCGAGTTCAATTCCCAGCACCGCAAAAATGGGAGAAGGGCCTGGCAATCCACTCCCAAGGCAATCCAGAAGCACTCAGCCATTGAAAACCCTATGAGGGTTGCTATGAGTCGGATACCGACTCAACGGCACCTAACAACAACAACAACAACATCCAAAGTGGCACCAAAGAAGGATAAAAAGGAAGAAGAAAGAAGAAAACTGAGTTTTCATTTGAGAAAAAGTATGGACTTAACATTTGTGTGAATATTGTGTCTAATCTGGGAATTAGCAGTATGTTAAAGAAAATGGTGAGAGCCTATTATAAAGATAAAACTAACCAGCCTTATGGGGCCAATGTGCTACTGAGAATTGGCTACTAATACCTTAAAACTGTTAAGCCTTTTCATCTAAAAACAACTCTGGGAAATAAAACTAACCATTTCAATGAATAAGTAGACTGAAATTCCAGTAAGAATGTCAAAGTCAAACTTGCCTTCTTGTATTTAGAATCAAGGTCAACAGTCACCTATACTGGCCATGACATTCAACATTTCTATAACAGCTAAGACCCATTACTTAACTTTGTACTAGTATGAATAAAGACAGCAATTAAAGATGAATAAAATTAATGAATGAACAAGGAAAACTTGAAAAAAATAGACCTTAGATATATAAGTAATTTAGAAAAACTCCCACCCAGCCCAAGAAGATAGTTGAAATTTGATGGCTGCAGAGCAAACACTGTCCACAGAGGATGACATTTTTAATGTAATTTATTTGAAATGCTTCCAGAAAAGTTTAAGGCCATTATACAAAAACATTCATTTCATGAAAACATTCATTGACTTTCTTGCTGTAGGCCAACATGTGACAAAGCTCTTTTCTCAGTATGTTGGCCAAGGCGCTTGATGGCTCTGCAAAGAATGACTCATCCTTTTCCTCATCAATTGACTTTTCTCAGCTTTCCTCTGCTTCTGTCTGTGCAGGTTCATTCACTTGCTAAATCAGTAACAACTTGAGAAACAAAGCATTTTAAATAAACTTGTAATAGAAAAAAAATCACCATATTTAAAATCTATAAATACAGAAATAAGCTTTACAGGGTAAAACTGACCATAATATTTTTTTGTGTTTTTGAAAAATAATAATGTAATATACCTTGTTTTTATATTGATAAATCTTATCACTCGGCTTCTTTGAATGCACATGATTTATGTACACAATGACAACATCGTATTTGCTGCTTTCTTTTCTGTAAACTTGAAAGACAAGATTTTTTTTTTTTAAAAAAAGCTTTTTTGGCAATAATTTAGACTCATACTACTAGTGCTGGTGTGGGTATAATTTTGCACAGGTCATCCTAAATATTTACACTTGCAGGGAGCTTTCCCATGTATCTTGTTAACTTTTTAAAAGGTCTGCACTCCCGCCTGCTCCATAAATCAATGCTGGACAAAGAGGTTACCACTCGCTGATCCTAATTAATCAGAGTTAATCAAGTTGGCCTTGGGAGAATGTAATTATGTTTCTGATTATAGCATAGTATAGAACCAGAGGCCCAACTGTTGGCCCAGAATGAGGGCAGGAAATCCCAAGGCTCTGGCCTTTCTCAGAAGGCTCAGCACTATGCCTTTCTCTTTTAGCAGTTCCCACAGAAGGCCTGATGAAGTGCTCCTCACTCCCAATTCTTCCTCTCCTGTGTTTTGTAAACAGAGGCACTGATGCAGTCGGTGTCTTTTCATGTCACTTCATTCACACTCTTAAGATATGAGTGGCCTAGGAAGATGAAACAAAATGAAGATAGGGCCTCCTTGTTGTCCTAGAAGGTTTTCCCAGGCCCTTTGTGCTCTAGTTTGATGTTGTAGGCTAGATATGGCTCTCTATGGCAAGCCATGGACCATGACAGACACAGGGAGCCATGCACATTTCAGTGAAAGATGCAGAGCTAGCGGCTGCTTTTGTTCTGGCCCTTCTAAGGTCAGCTTCTACTTCATGTCCTCATACATTATTGCATCAAATTTGCACCGGATGAAATTGCAAGGTTCAAACGATGCTTCTTCCTTTGCAAAATTAAGCCTGCAGAAATCCCCAGGGATGTTTTCATGCTTTCCGGTTGAGTCAAACAGAACCAAATTCATTTCAAGGGCTGGACTTTCCTGGTTCTCCCTCAAATGTCATCCCCATACCCTGTTGCAAAGCTCTTTCAATTCCATGCTTTCAGCATGTCAAAGAGCTAGAAAAGCACTAGAGATGTGTGGGAGGAAGGATTCTTTAACCTACATAAAAACAGTAGTTTAGAGATTCTTTTCTTTCTATTTTTAAAAATCCAGCAGGACAACTGAAAGTAACTTGTTCAAGTACCTCTCCATCAATCCAGAC
Source organism: Pedetes capensis (assembly GCA_007922755.1). Classification (NCBI taxonomy): domain Eukaryota; kingdom Metazoa; phylum Chordata; class Mammalia; order Rodentia; family Pedetidae; genus Pedetes; species Pedetes capensis. The sequence goes on from VMDO01004139.1 coordinate 44,332, forward strand.
ACTTGTAAGATACAGTACAGGGTAATGGCTGCCACAGATTCCAGCTGACACAGATTGGCAGTTACAGTACTAGGGACAAAGGTACAGACAAGAGAGACTGGGCCAACACAGTCACAAAAGTATTAAAAAGTGCTTCTCCAAACTGTTCCATGTGTGGAATGCAAATACTGTACAGGTAAGACACAGGGCTACTTCCAGAAAGGACGGACCCTTCTGTCAGACGTTGCTTTCCACGGGCCTGCTGTTCCCACATGAAGAGTCTGTCTGTTCCATTCGCTCACAGTCAAGGCTGACTTCACTTGTGTCCATACTGCAGTCTGACTCACTGTCCGACTGGTCCATCTGCTCAAGTTTTGTTTCTCCCTGTGGCTCCTTGCTCCCCGTGGCAGGATTGAGGAACGGTCCCTCGGAGTCAAGCACTCCAGCCTGCCTGGCAGCACACAGAATTGTTTCTTTGGCTTGGCGAATACAGTTGAGCCACTGCTGTTTGTTGAAGGTGTCATTAGCTTGTAGCGAGTGGGTCTGACTTTGGGATCCATTTTTGAAACTGACTCTGAAGAAGTTTTTAACTGGAAATGAAAAATACACAATAAAAGAGTCAATGGGTAGGTATTTCCCTTGGCCCACAATAACACACACAGTGATACTAGCTGCTAGTACCCAGGAGAGACACTGTTGATTAAGCACAGCTTGGCTACACCCTGATGGCACCATCAATCAACTGGAGTTGACACAGGACCAGCTCTCACCAGTCCTCATTGTTCTCAGAAGCTAGCACAAGAAGATCAGTTGGGGCAACTAACTTTTGTGTTTCAGGGGACCCGAGAGTATAAGTTATCAAATGTGCCTGCATATCAGAATCCTTTGGGGGCGCTGATTAAAAATACACATTCCTAGTCCCTACTGTTAGAGATTCTGATTCAGTAAGTCTAAAGTGGGCCTGATAATCTGCAATTTCAACAAGTGCCCCAAGATAGAGCTATTTCCAGTGCAAGAAGCTCTTTATAACTTTGAAATATGCTTGCAACCCTCCACGTGAGAGCACTTCTACATTAAGTATTCAATGATTGAAAAGATATGTAAAGATGTAAAGCTGTTGTAAATCTGGTTTCATTTAAAAACAAAATTTCATTTCAATAAGCTCAACAGGAGCAACAGCATGTACAATATAGAAGACATTTTAATTTAATCTAATAACAACATTAACTGGCATGTAAAGGACTCTGTGTGCCACATGCAGTGCTTGGTTCACAGAAACATCTGTGGCCAGTCCCTTTGCACTACCCCTACAGTCAAAAGACTGGGAATTACCAATGCCAATGGTTAAGAGGCTGAACAATGAGGGCAGAGCACGCCAATGTTTCACTGCCAGCCCTCTTTGTCTAGAAATGTATCTTCCTCCCTTAAATTCAGGCCGTGCTGTTTGATCCTAGATAAATGGCTTAACTTTCTATGTCTTAGTTTCCTTATTTGCAAAATCAGGAAAATGAGAACCTACCTTATAAAGTTATTATGAGGAATAAGTGTGATAATATATAGAAGTGCTTATATAATGCCTGGCTCATAGTCAGTATTCAAGAACCATCAGTTTTTATTTCTACCACTACCACTACTGGGGGCTGGGATTTAGCTCAGTTGGTAGAGCGCTGCTCTGCAGTCTCTGAGGTCCCGAGTTCAATTCCCAGCACCACAAAAACAGGAGAAGGATGTGGCAATCCACTCCGGAGGCAATCCTGAAACAGTCAGCCATTGAAAACCCCTTGAGGGTCACTATGAATCAGAGACGACTTGATGGCACCTAACAACAACACAACAACCACTACTATTGGAGTGGGGGGACTGAGGAGTAGGGAGCAGACAGTACAGATTAATTACTTTGACAACGTGGTGCCTATGTTAATCCAGGAGATTCAAATGTTACTCTCTCAAAGATGACTTCCTTGACTGTCACTACTAAAACAGCCCTCCAAGTCTATTCCTGCCTATCCCTTTGTAGCATAGCAGGTTCTTCCAGACTAGACATGATCATCATCATCTGGGCCATTTTAATACAGAATACCTGGACTGACCTTAGGTGACCTTCCCCCTGCAGCTACCACAATTAAATAAGCAGAACTGTATAGCATAGCAAAACCTATTGACAATAGAGCTAGTAACATTCCTTCCAAGAGGTCACAAGACTCTCACAGGACTCCCATAAGACCCTCTTCTAAGGTGCCAATCACTAGACTCTCTTAGTCCAGGTGCAGTGGATGCTACTAAATTATATAAGCCATAAAGGACTGGCTAAGGGTGGGACTTGATGGTGGTGTGGTGGTTCTGTGGGAACTTCATGGAAAGGATCCTTTCCATTGGTGGAGCCATATCAAAAGGCTGTCATTCTCCAAATGCAACCCCAATGAACTTACAGTTCATTCATGAAGTTTAAAGTGATCCACTGTTTATTTGCATCCCTTTGGATCACCTAATACATCTTCCTGTATTTTAGTTTTCTTGCTCTGTGCATTCTGAGGACCTGGGTTTGATCCCCACCACTGCAAAAATGGGAGAAAGACCTGGCAACTTACTCCTGAAACAATCCTGAAATAGCCATTGAAAACCCTATGAGAGTCACCATGAATCCGACACGACTCGACGGCATCTAATAATAACAACAAAAGAATCAGCCTCAGGAATATTTGTCCATCATCTATCTTCTCCATGACAACATAATCTCCCCGGGACAAGGAATTTAATTACTTCGTTCACCACTGTACAGTAGTGCCCACAACAGTGCTAAACAATGGAAAACACTTGACAGATGTTGCTATCTGAGCTTCTTTTGATTGATGTCTTTGTTTAGTAAGTCTCATGTTAGAGATGCTTACTCAGTAATGTTACAGATGAATGCTCATCCCAGTTGAACATTGTTTTGTTTTTGTTTTCTTCTGAGACAGAGTCTCGCTATATAGACCAGGCTGGCCTTGAACTAACAATTCTCTTACTTCAGCTTCGTAAGTGCTGGGATTACAGGCATGCACCACCATGCCCAGCCTCCAGTTGACCATTCTTAATCTTAGAGACAAGTCTGCCAGTTCAACCACAAAATCCACTATTATGCACCATTATGTACCCATATGGGGACTAGGTAGTATTAAAGTTTGCTTTTACCCAACAGTAGAAGGCACAGACGAGATGTACAAAGCACCAGCTCTGTGTGGCCAGATTCACTTAGGCCATCTTAATTAATCTTTATAGTAACTTTATGAGGAAGGTAGGTATTCATTCCCTCTGCAGATCATAAACCCAGGCTCATGGAGGTTGAGTGAGATTATACAATCAGTAAGTGAAGAGACAGCACTGGAATGCGGTTTGACACCAAGGCTTCATTCCTTCCTTTTTCTTTTTTTTTTTTAAAACCAGTCAAGTTACCATGAGGGCTGGCATTTAGCTCAGGTGGTAGAGTGCTGTGCTGCAGTCTCTGAGGTCCCGAGTTCAATTCCCAACACTGCAAAAATGGGAGAAGGATCTGGCAATCCATTCCTAAGGCAATCCTGAAACAGTCAGCCATTGAAAACCCTATGAGGGTTGCTATGAGTCGGATACCGACTTGACGGCACCTAACAACAACAACAAGTTACCATGACCACAACTGTTCAACATGTCAGCCCAGGCTTCCACCTGCACATACTTCTCTCATTGTTGGTGAAAGCCCCACGCAGGGAGCCACCCAGCCTCACTTCTCCATCTTGCAGGTCTTCCAGCAGAAGGTCCTTCACGGGGATTGGCTGCCGATACAATTGGTAGCAGAGCTGCTCATTGTGGGTGACGGCTCGAGTGATCACAAGCACTTCTTGGAACAGGAACACATGCAGTTTCTAGAGAAAAAGAATCACAGGATTTTCTTAAATAACCTTCTTATAAGTGGAGGATTTGTGGACCTCTGTGGCAAGAGGATCCCAGGTGCCAGGTTCCCAATGGATTATAGTCTTTTTTTTTTTTTTTCTTCAGTACTAGGGGATTGAACCCAGGGCTTCAGGCATGTATTGCAAATGTTCTACCACTTTATCACTGAGCTGCAATCCTAGACCATTTTTTACTTCTTATTTTTGAGACAGGGTCTTGCTAAATTACACAGGCTGCCTCTGGCCTTGAATTTATGATCCTCCTGCCTCCACCTCCTGAGTTCCTGGGATTACAAGTGTGCGCCACCACATCTGGCTTTTTATTTTTTCCCAGTACTTGGTGGTTGATCCCAGAGCCTCACACATACTTTGCAATTGCTTTAACACAGGGCTGCACTTCGAGCCCATTTTATATATTTTTTTGTTTTGAGACAGGATCTCGCCAAGTTATACAGGCTGCTTCTGCCCTCAAACTTGTGATCCTCTTGCCTCAGCCTCCCTGGTCACTGGGATTATAGGTGCATGCCATGGCACCTGGCTGGATAATGAACTCTTATGGTCAAATCTACCTCCAAAGAGAAGGGAAGTTGAGCATGTCTGAAGCATTTCCAGACACATATTCACTGTCTTGCATACAAATTCCTTCCCAGGAACCAACTGGAGAAAGCCTTTCTTTCCACAGATACTTGTCACCATAGATATCAACTCCGGGGAAATCCATTTACACTGCAACTCACAACATATACAGACACACACAGCCTCTAGCTCCGTAAGAGATAAATTTAAAAAGGGAATAGAAGGAAGTGGGTAATGAAGAGGAAAAATAATTAGCATCACTTTGGCTTTGGTGTATGTTACTTTTTTTTTTTTTTTTTTTTTTTAAGACAGCATCTCACTGTGTAGCCCAGGGTGGACTGGAATTTGATATATAGACCAGGATGGCCTCAAACTCATGTTGATTATACTGCCTAAATCTCCCAGTGCTGGGATTACAGGTGTGCACCACCATGCCCAGCTCAACCCTATATAACTCTAAGAGATCAGCTTTATCCAGCAATTCCAGCTAAGACCTTTGCTCATTTGGAAGGGACTAGAGCATACTGCTGAGCCATCAGGAAAGATGATCCAAGTTTTCTTCTCAGTAAATTCATCAGCACCTCAATTCTCTGAAGAAGCTGTGCTTAAAAGGTGGATGACTGATGGGTTGTGGGCAAAAAGCAAATCTCAAAAATGAAGGCTTGTCTCAAAACACATCACAGAAAATGGGTAGAGCAAATTTGTGCCATTTGATTCTAAGTGCCAGACTCTTCTCATGGTTTGGAAATGCTTAGGATTTACAGTGATAAGATCCACAATGCTGCCACTAGGTTCTGGTTTTCTGGTGGAAGAATTTGGGGATGTGAACCCAGAAATCTCAAAGAGGGCTCCCAGAATGGTAGGGGTGGAAACTCAGATTAGAAACTTGATTTGGGGCCAGGAAAGAACATTCAGCAACACCGTATAGTTTCATTAGTTGAAATACAACCAATCTGTAGGTCTATTACCACACACACACACACACACACACACACACACACACACACACGCACACACAACAAACTTCACAGACAAAACCTCAACCAAATCTTTGCTGGTGGAAATAAAATGCATATATAAAAAGATTAGAAAGCTGAACATGGTGGTAGATGATAGTAATATTAGTACTTAGGAGGCAGATGCACAAAGACTGTGAGTTTGAGACCAGCCTGGGCTACATGGTGAGACTCTATCTACAACAATAACAAAAAGCCAAAGGCTGGGGATGTAGCTCAGTGGTAGAATGCTTTCCTAGTGTGTCCAATTTTCCACACTGGCAAAGAAAAAAAAAGAAGGAAAAGGCTGGAAAACAATAAAGCATAAAATATAACCAAGTTAAAGGCTTTTGTTGGGGGTGAGGGTGATGGAAAGAATGTGTTAAATTTTTTATTTTGGGGACCGGGAGGAAATGGGTTGGTTACCATTTTGTATACTTAAAATAATCAAGAGACTTTTACATTGTTTCTACTTCAATTAGTCTTGTAGTTGAGAAAGATAGTTTGAACTCAGATTGTCTGGGAAACCTTTTAAAAGTGTCTCTCATTTATAAATGTTCACTGAGAATTTCTCTTATTAGTCTCAGCTCCCTTTCCGCCCTCAAACTATTACACCTTTTCTTCTGACACGGGACTTTGTTCGTGGTGACCTTCACAACTCCACTGGGGGAAAAATCCAATAAATCTCCCACCCCAACTTCTGCCTTTGCTCTCAAAACTTTATCTGCCTACAGTATGAACTTGAGTTCATGTTTAATGCTCTAGGCACATCCACCAGAGAGTCCTCAGCCCTTGGCTGGTGCATAAAAGGAGGCAGGCCCACACCCAGAAGAGCAATGCTTCTTCCTATTCCCTACAGGCTTTCCTAGAAAGAACATTCAGGGAGCTGACTTTCAGATAACAGAAGTCCACTGGTGCATTCTGGAAATTAGCAAGAAGCAGAACATAAATTTCTGGCAATCAGTAACTCCCTATAAAACACACACAGGTCTTCAAGCAGCAGCCTTGATAGGTCTCACTGGCCCCACTGTACTGTTGCCTGTGGCTTCACAGCAGACCTGATAATGGGCTACCCTGTGTGCTCACTGATGTCAAGTACCATTTCTAAGCCTGCCCAGTCTAAGTTGAAATGGTCTCCCTTCTATTATCAAAGCTTATCAATCGCTTCTAGATTAATAAAGAATTCTTGGCTTTTATTCTAAGGTCTGGCTAGATACTAAGGACAATATCCAATCAAAGTGGAGACCCTCTCTCCCCATGGCTATCCCAACACAGAAATTAAATAATATACACACATTTCTACTGGCTCCTCATACAAATAGCTTGGTAAGTTGAATGAATTTTTCATTCTCGATAATTCATTTCCCTCCTTCCTTTAAGCAAGTGTGCATTTACTTAGTGCCTAATATGTACTAGGTCCTGGAGACTGATAAAACACAGTCCTCATTGTAACAGTACATGGTATAATGGCAGAAACTGACAGAGAATTACAACTCAATAGAATTAGGCTGGGCATCATGGTGCACATATGTAATCCTGGCACTCAGGAGGCTGAGAGAGGTGGATCACTGCAAGTTCAAAGCCAGCAAGTTCTACGCTAGCTGGGGCCACACAGTGAGATCCTGTCTCAAAAATAAAATAAAATAAAATGAAAGAAAGAAAGAAAAAGAAAGAAAGAAGGAAAGAAAGAGAACAGAACAAAAGAATTATTAATGCTCCATGGAGATTTTCACAAGTTGCTATCATAACAGAAGAACAACTTCAATATCTACACAGGAATAAAAGGCAGGAAATGGGGTATTTATAGATCTGCACTGGACATGTAGTCAGTGGAAGATAGGTTATTATTGAAAACAAAAAGCAGCCTAGCACAGTGGCTCACATCTGTAATCCCAGTGACTTTGGAGGTGGAGGCAGGAAGGCCAGAGGCAGCCTTGATAACTTGGTGAGACCCTGTTTCCAGACAAAAAGTAAAAAATGGGCTGGAGGTGTGGTTTAGT